>JARQOD010008273.1:0-36133 GCA_033576555.1 Oophaga sylvatica | reverse complement strand
AGGTGCAGATGTACTAGAGGTGGCGGTCAGAAGGGTGGGGTAAAAGGGAAGGCTATATCCTGACCACAGATCATGTAATGCAGCCGGCCACGATGCTCCAGTGCTGGTGGAGGGGACTGCGGGATCTAATGTGTGGGAAGGTGCAGATGTACTAGAGGTGGCAGGGTCAGAAGGGTGGGGTAAGGGAAGGCTATATCCTGACCAGCAGATTCATGTAATGCAGCGGCCACGATGCTCCAGGCTGGTGGAGGGGACTGCGGGATCTAATGTGTTGGAAGGTGCAGATGTACTAGAGGTGGCAGGGTCAGAAGGGTGGGGTAAAGGGAAGGCTATATCCTCACCAGCAGATTCATGTAATGCAGCCGGCCACAATGCTCCAGCGCTGGTGGAGTGGACTGCGGGATCTAATGTGTGGGAAGGTGCAGATGTACTAGAGGGGCAGGGTCAGAAGGGTGGGGTAAAGGGAAGGCTATATCCTGACCAGCAGATTCATGTAATGCAGCCGGCCACGATGCTCCAGCGCTGGTGGAGTGGACTGCGGGATCTAATGTGTGGGAAGGTGCAGATGTACTAGAGGTGGCAGGGTCAGAAGGGTGGGGTAAAGGGAAGGCTATATCCTCACCAGCAGATTCATGTAATGCAGGCGGCCACGATGCTCCAGCGCTGGTGGAGGGGACTGCGGGATCTAATGTGTGGGAAGGTGCAGATGTACTAGAGGTGGCAGGGTCAGAAGGGTGGGGTAAAGGGAAGGCTATATCCTCACCAGCAGATTCATGTAATGCAGCCGCCACGCTGCTCCAGCGCGGGTTTTTTTTTTTTTTTTTTTTTTTTTTTTTTTTTTTTTTTTTTTTTTTTTTTTTTTTTTTTTTTTTTTTTTTTTTTTTTTTTTTTTTTTTTTTTTTTTTTTTTTTTTTTTTTTTTTTTTTTTTTTTTTTTTTTTTTTTTTTTTTTTTTTTTTTTTTTTTTTTTTTTTTTTTTCCCCCCCCCCCCCCCCCCCCCCCCCCCCCCCCCCCCCCCCCCCCCCCCCCCCCCCCCCCCCCCCCCCCCCCCCCCCCCCCCCCCCCCCCCCCCCCCCCCCCCCCCCCCCCCCCCCCCCCCCCCCCCCCCCCCCCCCCCCCCCCCCCCCCCCCCCCCCCCCCCCCCCCCCCCCCCAGAGCTGGTGGAGGGGACTGCGGGATCTAATGTGTGGAAGGTGCAGATGTACTAGAGGTGGCAGGGTCAGAAGGGTGGGGTAAAGGGAAGGCTATATCCTGACCAGCAGTTCATGTAATGCAGCCGGCCACGATGCTCCAGTGCTGGTGGAGGGACTGCGGGATCTAATGTGTGGGAAGGTGCAGATGTACTAGAGGTGGCAGGGTCAGAAGGGTGGGGTAAAGGGAAGGCTATATCCTCCAGCAGATTCATGTAATGCAGCCGGCCACGCTGCTCCAGCGCTGGTGGAGGGACTGCGGGATCTAATGTGTGGGAAGGTGCAGATGTACTAGAGGTGGCAGGGTCAGAAGGGTGGGGTAAAGGGAAGGCTATATCCTACCAGCAGATTCATGTAATGCAGGCGGCCACGATGCTCCAGAGCTGGTGGAGGGGACTGCGGGATCTAATGTGTGGGAAGGTGCAGATGTACTAGAGGTGGCAGGGTCAGAAGGGTGGGGTAAAGGGAAGGCTATATCCTGACCAGCAGATTCATGTAATGCAGCCGGCCACGTGCTCCAGGCTGGTGGAGGGACTGCGGGATCTAATGTGTGGGAAGGTGCAGATGTACTAGAGGTGGCAGGGTCAGAAGGGTGGGGTAAAGGGAAGGCTATATCCTGACCAGCAGATTCATGTAATGCAGGCGGCCACGATGCTCCAGAGCTGGTGGAGGGACTGCGGGATCTAATGTGTGGGAAGGTGCAGATGTACTAGAGGTGCAGGGTCAGAAGGGTGGGTAAAGGGAATGCTATATCCTGACCAGCAGATTCATGTAATGCAGGCGGCCACGATGCTCCAGTGCTGGTGGAGGGGACTGCGGGATCTAATGTGTGGGAAGGTGCAGATGTACTAGAGGTGGCAGGGTCAGAAGGGTGGGTAAAGGAAGCTATATCCTACCAGCAGATTCATGTAATGCAGCGGCCACGATGCTCCAGGCTGGTGGAGGGGACTGCGGGATCTAATGTGTGGAAGGTGCAGATGTACTAGAGGTGGCAGGGTCAGAAGGTGGGGTAAAGGGAAGCTATATCCTGACCAGCAGATTCATGTAATGCAGCCGGCCAGATGCTCCAGGCTGGTGGAGGGGACTGCGGGATCTAATGTGTGGGAAGGTGCAGATGTACTAGAGGTGGCAGGGTCAGAAGGGTGGGGTAAAGGGAAGGCTATATCCTGACCAGCAGATTCATGTAATGCAGCCGGCCACGATGCTCCAGTGCTGGTGGAGGGGACGCGGGTTCTAATGTGTGGGAAGGTGCAGATGTACTAGAGGTGCAGGGTCAGAAGGGTGGGGTAAAGGGAAGGCTATATCCTCACCAGCAGATTCATGTAATGCAGCCGGCCACGTGCTCCAGCGCTGGTGGAGGGGACTGCGGGATCTAATGTGTTGGAAGGTGCAGATTACTAGAGGTGGCAGGGTCAGAAGGGTGGGGTAAAGGGAAGCTATATCCTACCAGCAGATTCATGTAATGCAGCCGGCCACGCTGCTCCAGCGCTGGTGGAGGGGACTGCGGGATCTAATGTGTGGGAAGGTGCAGATGTACTAGAGGTGGCAGGGTCAGAAGGGTGGGGTAAAGGGAAGGCTATATCCTCACCAGCAGATTCATGTAATGCAGCCGGCCACGCTGCTCCAGCGCTGGTGGAGGGGACTGCGGGATCTAATGTGTGGGAAGGTGCAGATGTACTAGAGGTGGCAGGGTCAGAAGGGTGGGGTAAAGGGAAGGCTATATCCTGACCAGCAGATTCATGTAATGCAGCCGGCCACGATGCTCCAGTGCTGGTGGAGGGGACTGCGGGATCTAATGTGTGGGAAGGTGCAGATGTACTAGAGGTGGCAGGGTCAGAAGGGTGGGGTAAAGGGAATGCTATATCCTGACCAGCAGATTCATGTAATGCAGCCGGCCACGATGCTCCAGTGCTGGTGGAGGGGACTGCGGGATCTAATGTGTGGGAAGGTGCAGATGTACTAGAGGTGTTAGAGTCAGAAGGGTGGGGTAAAGGGAATGCTATATCCTGACCAGCAGATTCATGTAATGCAGCCGGCCACGATGCTCCAGTGCTGGTGGAGGGGACTGCGGGATCTAATGTGTGGGAAGGTGCAGATGTACTAGAGGTGGCAGGGTCAGAAGGGTGGGGTAAAGGGAATGCTATATCCTGACCAGCAGATTCATGTAATGCAGCCGGCCACGCTGCTCCAGCGCTGGTGGAGGGGACTTCGGGATCTAATGTGTGTGAAGGTGCAGATGTACTAGAGGTGGCAGGGTCAGAAGGGTGGGGTAAAGGGAATGCTATCTCCTCACCAGCAGATTCATGTAATGCAGCCGGCCACGCTGCTCCAGCGCTGGTGGAGGGGACTGTGGGATCTAATGTGTGGGAAGGTGCAGATGTACTAGAGGTGTTAGGGTCAGAAGGGTGGGGTAAAGGGAATGCTATCTCCTCACCAGCAGATTCATGTAATGCAGCCGGCCACGATGCTCCAGTGCTGGTGGAGGGGACAGCGGGATCTAATGTGTTGGAAGGTGCAGATGTACTAGAGGTGGCAGGGTCAGAAGGGTGGGTAAAGGGAATGCTATCTCCTCACCAGCAGATTCATGTAATGCAGCCGGCCACGCTGCTCCAGCGCTGGTGGAGGGGACTGTGGGATCAACTGTGTGGGAAGGTGCAGATGTACTAGAGGTGGCAGGGTCAGAAGGGTGGGGTAAAGGGAATGCTATATCCTGACCAGCAGATTCATGTAATGCAGGCGACCATGATGCTCCAGTGCTGGTGGAGGGGACTGTGGGATCAACTGTGTGGGAAGGTGCAGATGTACTAGAGGTGGCAGGGTCAGAAGGGTGGGGTAAAGGGAATGCTATATCCTGATCAGCAGAATCATGTAATGTAGCCGGCCACGCTGCAAAGCACCCCCACATCATCACACCTCCTCCTCCATGCTTCACGGTGGGAACCAGGCATGTAGAGTCCATCCGTTCACCTTTTCTGCGTGCAAAGCAGTAATCAAAGCAAAAGGTGGCTACTTTGAAGAACCTAGAATGTAAGACATATTTTCAGTTGTTTCACACTTTTTTGTAAAGTGTAATGTATAATTCCACATGTGTTAATTCATAGTTTTGATGCCTACAATTTTCATAGCCATGAAAATACAGAAAAATCTTTGAATGAGGTGTGTCCAAACTTTTGGTCTGTACTGTATGTGTCATCAGGGGAGGTGGTACAAAATCCTTTGAAACCCAGGCATGGTTCATTTTAACGAAGGTGAGATCACCTACATTTTGGGTCGACAGCCGGGTCCTTCTTTCTGTCAGGATTGATCCAGCAGCACTGAAGACTCTTTCTGATAGCACACTACCAGCAGGGTAAGAGAGCTACTGTAAGGCATATTGTGCCAATTCAGGCCAGGTGTCCAGTTTACAGGCCCAGTAGTTGTTATGGAAATTTAATTAGGATAAATCTATCCTGCAGTGTTTGCTGTTGCTGTTCCCAATTTTAGACTGAATGTCTTTTTGAGCGCTCAGAACGAAATGAGGACTGCCCACAATGGAAGTGTCAGTATAACAGTTCGTCAAGACCAACAGTGTATTATTCATTCAAGGTTTTATACGTTTACAAAAAGGGGCTGGTTAGTCAATTAACATACAATTAAAAGCTGTTAGATTATTGGCTGTTTTAGTGTAAAAGCTGGTTCTCACATAGCGATACACCAGCGATCCCGACAACGATATGCACTTGTCAGGATCGCTGGTGTATTGCTACATGATCGCTGCTGAGCTGTCAAACAGGCAGCTCAGGGCAGCGATCAGCACAGCGACACTGCTGGTAACATCGCTTAGTTACCCGCAGTGTACCTTGGATACCAGCGCCCTGATGCAGGGAGCTGGTATCCAAGGTACACAGCGGGTTTCCAAGCGCTGCGCGGTGCCTGGAAACCCGCTGTGTACCTTGGATACCAGCTCCCTGCATCAGGGCGCTGGTATCCAAGGTACACAGCGGGTTTCTAGGCACAGCCCCGCGCCTGGAAACCCGCTGTGTACCTTGGTTACCAGCAGATCGCTGGTCCCCGCCTGTCACACGCAGCGATGCGTGCCTGTCAGTGGGAGACCAGCGATCAAAAAAATGTCCAGACATTTCAGCGACGATCAGCAATACCCGGCAGGGGGGCTGATCATCGCTGAATGTCACACATAGCGATATCGCTGGGGAGATCGCTGCTGCGTCACAAAACTAGTGACTCAGCAACGATCTCGCTACCGAGATCGTTGTGTGAGACGGGCCCTTAAGCATGATAATTATGATAAAAGGGCTGAAGTGGCAGATTTATTGTTCTTTGCCCCAGTTTTCCTACGTGACTAGTAAAGAAAATAATAGATATCTATCCAGACCTTCTGTCCTTGGTAAAAAGTCCCTATGAGCTATCTTCTGTAATAGCCTGACTTATGTAGGCCAGGGTCGTCTTAAGCAACTGATTATAGCTAGCATCAGCTTTTGCATAGATATGCTGAGCACAGGATTTTTAGCAAGTGAGTTCTATCTGACTGTAAATGCATATATATGAATATACATTGAATACGTGAATACATATATATTTCCATGACAGTCCCCCCTTAGATAGCACTTGCCCTAAAAACCTGCTCCTGTCCCAAAGCGCTGCAACTCTTTTGTGCTGCCGGCGGGTTGAGACATGCCTAATACATGCCTCCCCCACCGATACAGGCTTTTCACAAATGGGCTGTCAGGAGATCTGTCCCTAGCAGGGGTTCATGTGTTTGCAATCATAGTCTCTTTATTCAACTGCATGTTCAGAAAAACGTGTGTATTCTTCATCAGGTAGGTCATCTGTCTGGTCAGTCAGAGCATCCACGACATCATTCATGGCTTAGGTGTCTCTTCTGGTACGGGAGCTTCCTTGCAATGCGATATGTGGATCCAAGCAGGCTTTCCCTCTAGTGACAGAGGTTGGTGTCATCTGGGGCTCTTGGACAGGACCATCAAATCTGGGATCGAGTGTTCTCATTTCCAACTTTTTTCTCCAACACCCAGTCTCCTGGCTTTCAAGGAGTGCGTACCGGACACTGAGTCTGGATCTGGCAGTGAAGAGAAAAACTCGAGAATGGACATTAGTTTTTGACCAATTCAATTACATAAGCAAACAAGATATCATTTTGCATATTCTGCTGCTGAGGGAAAAATGCACCTAACTTGGGACTAGACCCAAACAAAATTTCGCATGGTGACAGCTTTTCTGGGTCTCTGGGAGTGTGCGTTACGCTAAACAGTGCAATTGGGAGTGTGTCATGCCATGGTTTGCGTGTCTCTTGCGCAATTTTCAGCATCCTATTCTTAAGTGTTCCGTTCAGTCTTTCTACCTTCCCGCTGCTCTGGGGGTGGTATGAAGTGTGTAAGCCTAGGTCTGACCCTACCGCTGACCAGATCTCTCGTGTCAGATTTGCGGTAAATGCGGGCCCCTGATCACTCTCTATCACTTCTGGAACCCGTAGCTGCACACTATCTCTGAGAGTAGCTTCTTTGCTGACTGGTTCCTCACTGGAAAAGCTTCTGTCCATCTTGAAAATACTTCTTTGACCACAATGGCGTATTTGAATCCTTCACTTGGCGATATCTGGATGTGGTCTATCTGGATCCTCTGAAGCTGGTAGAGTAGTCTTGCCAGATGAGGTGAGGGGGACTTTCTTCCACACGTCCAGGCTTGCATTTGCCGTAGGTCAGACAGCTGCTGGTGGATTAGGCTGTTAGGGTGGAGATCCCTGAAGCGAATCAGTAAGCACCAATCAGATCATTCATCTGTGTCTGTGATATGTGGGTGGGTCCATGTGCCCATTGGACCACCATAGGGTGCATACTTTGTGGTAGACAGGGTTTGGAGTCCATTGTAGATAGCCTTCCTTCTTCACGTTTTTTTTTTTTCCGCATTCAGCTCTTCTCCTTTTGGAGCTTGGTCTTGCAACTTCTTGAGCAGATCCCAGGACGTCTTTTTGTCAGGTTTCTTGTCTTTAGTCGTCATGTAGTAGTGCTATGCCATGCGAGCACCCGTAGTTGGTGTAGATGTTTGCAGTCTTGCCTTCTGCCATCTGGCAGGCCTTTGTCAGCGCTATCAGTTCTGCTTCCTGGGCTGACAAGCTAGGTGACAGACTTCTGGACCACAGGATTTCTTGATTGCTGGTCACTGCACTTCCTGTGTGGAAACTTCTTCATCATCTGCAAATCTGGAGCCATCCAAGTAGAGGATAAATTCTGTTCTGGAAAGTCCATATTGTATCCCCCTTTGGGAGTGGGAGTCGAGTGGCCGGGATGGGGACTGTAGGTCTGGAGACGGTGACATTGTGAGACAAAGGCGATAGAGGTGCCACAAAGATGCCTGGCGGTGGGGAGATTATTGTTGGTTGAGCTTGATTGAGGATTACCAAGATGTCGTGTGGAGTGAGAGTTTCCAGTGGCTGTCCAAGAGTGATGTCAGCAGTCTTGTCCAGGAAGGTGTGTGCTGCAGATACTGCCATCAGGCAGGAAGGTGCACCTCTTGCAACTGGATCCAAGCGGGCTGAGAGGCAGCCTAAAAGTCTCTGTTTTCCCCTGTGAATCCGTGTCAGGACTCCAGTAGCATGACCTTCTTTCTTCCATCAGGGAGACGGAAAGGCTTCTCGTAGTCAGGTAGGCCTGGTATTGGCGCTGAGACTGTAGTTCTTCCAATTTCCTGAATGAGTTGAAGGCTGCGTCCGATAGAAGGAGCGGGGTTGCGTTGATGCAAGCGCACAGAGGCTGCATTAGGACTGAGGCATCAGGGATCCAGGTTCTGCAATACGACACTAGACCAGGGAAGGCCTGCAGCATTTTCGGAGTTGTTGGGGGAGCCATCTTCTCCACAGTGGTCTTCCAGTCATTTGACAGGTGTTTAGTTTGGTAGGTAATACAGTGTCCCAGGGATGTAACTTGCTTCTGACACCGCTGGACTTTGTTCTTCCAGACCTTGCGTTGCTGTTCCTCCAGGTAGAGTAGGAGAGACAAGAAATGGGCTGTGCAGGTATCAATGTCAACCACTCAAAGGAGAAGGTCATCCACGTGTTGTAGAAGAGTGACTCCTGCATATTCTGCAATTCAGTTGATGAGGATGAAGGACATTGTCTTGGTGAAACTTGAAGGGCTTGTTCTGAGCACCTTGAGGCAACACTGTCCATATGCACTGCACTGGTGCGTGAAGGCAAGCAGGTCATCCAGGTGGAGGGGAACACTGAAGAAGGCACTGCCCAGGTTGATCACTGTGAATACCGTTGCGGTGACTGCGACTTTTGAGAGCAGAGTGTGCGGGTTCAGCACTGTTGGGGTTTCAAATACCGTAGCCTCTTTCACGGCCTCCAGGCCTTGCACCATTCTGAACTCAGTGGGGTTTACTGTCTTTTTCTTCACTGTGGAAAGCTGGGATTGATTCCAATGGGCGAGGCAGCCCAGTTTGGCCTTGTCCTTCACTATGCGGCAGGGGACTCCCATCTCCCGGCACAGAGCTGGCGGGAAAACAAGCCGCCTACTAGGATCCACATCATGAGAGATGACGACCAGCTGGCTTTCTTGTTCTCCACCAAGACAGTCACTGTGTTAGCACCTGCTCTGGTCACAGGGGGTCTTCTTGTTGGGACGTCTCCTTCACCAGCTGCTTTTTTCTCAGCACGGGCCATCACTTGTTTATTGTTTATTTTTCTCCAGCTTGGTCTCAGGTCAGTATTTGTGCACAAGTTTGAAGAGCTGAGTGGCCTTTTGCTGGTCTAGGGCCTGGGTGAACTGGTTGATTGCAGGGGGCTCCTCCTGGTGCTTGCAAAAGATGAACCTCTGGCGTTGGAGCCGGATGAGGTGTTGCCATTCCATGAAGCGAGTAGGGTCCTTCATGAGTTGAATATCCTGGCCAATGTCAAAGTTCTCAGGCCGTCTTCTTAGGCGAGTTTGCTTAGACCTTCAGTTGGTCAGAGACATCTTGACTCTGGGTGATGGAGTGGCTTTCTGGTACTATGTGCAGCACCTCCTGTGATAGTTCTGCAGTGTGGTTGTTTGAGGTTCCTGTTTCTTCTTGGGTCAAGGATGAAGAAAGTGTCATGATCCCATCTTCCTGGAACACTCTGGTCGCTTTCAGCTTCTGCAGTAGGTCCACTCCCAATAGGTTGAGGGTTCAGGTATTTGACACAACAAACTGGGACATGATGGAGTGTTCTGGCTGAGTCCACACGCTCAGGGGCTTCATAATCTGGAAATATCTGACTTGACCATCAATTCCCATACAGGACGCAGAAGATTCTGATAGATAGGTGAGGTTGCGGAGTTCCACAAGAAAAAATCTGACTACGCCATCCACTCTCAGGATATTGGTCCCACTGGTGGGGTTCCCTGTGGACTTGGCGTGCTCCTGTCCTATGGACGGGGTTCTTCACTGCTTTCTGTGTTTCTTCTTCTTCTGGGCGAAGTCGGTGTTCTGCACCGGTTCCGGAAATGACCAAACTCGCCACAGTTGTAACACTGGACATCCCTTCTGTCCCAGTGGGACTCAATCCTTTTTGCTACTGCGAGCAGGGTATCCATTGCTATTGACGTGTACTCAGGCCTGGCTACTACCAGTGGTTTCCTGATTGGTTCTCTCAGTCCATGCACAACAGCCTGTGCCAACATCCGTCTGTGTGTCTGATCATGGGTAATGAGGCCCAAATCTTGAAACACTTGCATCACTCTGTCATGGAACTCCTCTACAGACTCTGTCTGGTCTTGGCTCGTGACATGTAGGCTGAGAGTTTGTCCTGTCAGTCTGCTTTTGGCCCATTCTCTGAGCTTCTCAATTAGCTTTGGTCCTGTCTCCCAGGCATACGCATCTAATTCTGCTGGAAGCTTGAAGTGTTCTCTTATAATTGGCCAGAATGCATCACCTGCTTTTATTTCCATTACGGCCCAGAGATCAATCCAGGCTGCTGCATACGTTCGCTGGATCTGCTGCATTTTTTGGCAAAATGGCATGGGGTGTATCCCTGGGTCTGGCAGCATACTGATCACCTGGCTTGGGATGAAGGGCTCATAGGATGGTGCCTCTACCTGTCCCTGCTCTCTTGGTGCTTGTGGGTTTTCTTCCTTATAATTGGGCAGCATGTATGACGTTGTGTCTTCATCTTCATCAGATGAGAAGTGACATGGTGTGCTTGGTGCATACACTGGCTGAAATTTGGGCTTAAGAGTTGTCTTGCTGCATGGGGTTTTCCCTCTTCCTTGCTGAGGCTGCGGTGGATCAGTGTCATAGTTCCATGCTGGCAGCTCTGCTCGGCACTGCGGTTCCTCATTTGTGTCTGCAGCTACACCTCCCCCCTGTGAAGCCCCGGCTGTGGGCTCTGCTAGCTGCTGTGTCTGGGGGCTACCTGCAGCGTTTTGTGTAGGGGGATTTGCACTTTCTTCTCCTGATATAATGACTGGCAATGTTTGTACTGTGCTTGGGATAGACAGGGTGCCCTGTGCTGGAGGCACTTAATACAGGGACACCACATTGCTTTGATTGGGCGTTGACCCAGCTGGTAACGAAAAATGAAAAAGAGGAAGAGAAGAGAGGTGTGAGTGAGGAGCGGTGGGATGTGCCTGAGAGGAGGAGGAAGGAGGGGAGCGAGCACGAGCAGGAGGGTGTGGTGTGGGAGGAGAGAGGGAGGAAAGGGAAGGAGGAGAAAGATCAGAAGGGTGTGGTGTGGGAGGAGAGAGGGAAGGTGTGAGTGAAGAGGGGTTTTTCTGAGAGTCGAGATGGAGGGGGAGAGAAGAAGAAGAAGAAAATGGATGTGTCAGAGATGTGAGGGAGGGGAAAGAAAGAATGATAGGGAAAGAAGGATAGAGAGGAATGGCAGCGAGGAAAGACGAGAGAAGTCTGAAGAAAAAGGAGAAAGGGACTGAGAGAAGAAAGAGGAGAGGGTGTCCCCCCTGTGAAGCTTGAGAGGGGACCGTTGAAGCAAAAATGCCTGAGCACAGGATTTTTAGCAAGTGAGATCTATCTGACTGTAAATGCATATATATGAATATACATTGAATACGTGGAATACATATATATTTCCATGACATAGTCAAAGGGGAATGAACTGTGAGGGAGAACATCGATAGTGGAGGAGAGGTAATTTTGAACCATAGTTGACAGCTGCTGTCTCCTGTGTGTTGCAATCGATTCAGTATTAACAGTCGTGTGAGCGGTACTCGAGAAATCAGACCACAACATGGTCATGAAACCCCTGTCTCCAACGCCACTTCGGCTGTGTGCACCATGAACACCTCTTCCATGTTGCCCAGTACGGCTCGTGGAAGAACCTGCACCGCTGCTGTGTGCTGGGAATGCCCCTAACAAACGGTTTACCAGAGTTGCTTGTTTGTTGGCCAATATTAGCTCTAGGTTCTCATGTGGCATGATTTTCTGTAATTTGCCTTTATAGCATGGATCGAGGATGCTGGCCAACCAGTAGTAGTCATCCTTCATAATTTTGGCAATGCGGGGGTCACTTTTTAGGATCCGCAAGACATAATCACACATGTGGGCCAATGTTCCAGGTGTCAATGATCCACTGACAGTGCTCCTCCACCCACCACTATCTGAAATATCCACATCCCTCCAGTCACGCCCAAACTCTGTACCTGACCTTGGCAAGCCAACATTTTCTCTTGCCCCCTGAGAAGCATCCTCTTCCCCAAAATAATCATCCCCTCATCCTCCTCCTCTTCTTCCTCCCCATCGTCCAGGACAGTTTGCTGAGCAGACAATGGCTGACTGTCATCTAGGCTTCCCTCCTCCTCCTCTTCCTCCTCCGCTGCAGACGCCTGATCCTTAATGTGCATCAAAGTTTGCATGAGCAGACGCATAAGTGGGATGCTCATACTTATAATGGCGTCGTCTGTGCTTACCAGCCGTGTGCATTTCTCAAAACACTGAAGGACTTTACAGAGGTCTTTCAGCTTTGAACACTGCACACCCGACAACTCCATGTTTGCCCTCAAACTGCCTGCCCGTGTATCCTGCCACAAATGCATTACAAATGATAATCATGATCTTAGACTAAACACACAGATACTGCACATGGCAAATATGTAGTCCCCAACAGGACCTAGAAAAAAGGGGGGCAATTGCCCAATGGAGCTCCTCTAAATACGCATAACACAAGAAAATTGGAGCAAAACACCATAGAATAATATATAAATATTTATTAATATCAAATGATATACATCACAATAATTGTAAGAATCAAATGCATGAATATGCTGCTCAAAAAGTGGTTTGAAATGGTATACGTGTTGTTGCTAGATGGAAATTATATCTGTGACACATATAACAACAGGGTGAAAAAGAGGGCACATATAGTATAAGTATATAGTACAATCAGCATCAAAATCATGTGCATCACTCAAATTCAAAATATACTATAAGTAGCAAAACTCTCCCCAGAAAAGACTTCTTATAATCAATGCAAGTGCATATTAAGTCAGGATCCGGATCCCTGAACTCAGAGGGAGTTGCCACAATAGAATGCTACTGCATTACTGAGAGTAAAACTCACCCATGCTGGCACTGTGACACAGAGACGCGCCTCTGTGTCACAGTGCCAGCATGGGCGAGTTTTACTCTCAGTAATGCAGTAGCATTCTATTGTGGCAACTCCCTCTGAGTTCAGGGATCCGGATCCTGACTTAATATGCACTTGCATTGATTATAAGAAGTCTTTTCTGGGGATGGCTTTTCGAGAAAAGAAGTGCCGACTAGGTAGGTCATAGCGAGGGACAGCGTAGGCCATGAGCTCTCGGAACGCTGCTCTTTCAAACAAACGGAAGGGCATCATCTCTAATAAGATCAGTATAGCAATGTAGACATTCAAAGCCAGTGAGGTTTTGTAGTCCGTCCACGCTTGCAAGTGCATGGTCTTTAAATGTCTAAACATGCAACTGGTATTCAATTTTTGGAGATTTTTCCCTTGGCTAAAGGTCCTTCCGCACTTCTTACAGATAACCTTTGCTTCATCAATAGGATTTTGGTCAAAAAAGTGCCACACTGCACTCTTCCTACTATGGGATAAATTTTCAGGGCTTGCACGCTGTGCTAATTTGACCGTCTGGCCAAGCTGTCCTGCAACTCTTTGTTTTTTTAACATGTTTTTGGACTGCTACGGCCTGCCAGATAACTGCAGCTGCGATGTCGATGCCTGCTGCAGATCCTCCTCCTCTTCTGAGCTATTGCCAGCGGCACCCTCTTCCCCCAATAGATGCCAATCCGGGTTAACAACTGGGTCATCCATCACCTCCTCTTGAATTTCATCTGCACCTTCCTCTGTGTCACCATATCAGGTGGTATAGTATGCGGGAAGGGGCACCTGAGTTTCATCAGGGTCAGATTCTGGCTCTGTACACTGCAAGGGCAATGCAGTGCTCTGGGTGAATGTACCAGCAGAATCATCTAGCAGTGGCTGTGCATCACTGCACTCCGTGTCAGATTCATCTTGGACTGGGGAATTCAGGATTTCACTTGATAACCCACGCATGGGATGTGAAAAGAGCTCCAGGGAGTAATCTGAAGTGTGGCCTGCCGCACCCTTAACTTTTGGTGGGGGTGAAAGACACAAGGAAAGGTGTTGTTCCTGACCAGGAGCCTGCACTGACGACTCAGTGCTTGCAGTTTTTGAAACTTCAGAAGAGGAGGCGATAGAGCTGGAGGCTGTTTCGGCAATGTAAGACAAAACCTGTTCCTGATGCTCCGGCTTTAAAAGCGGTTTACCTACTCCCAGAAAAGGGAGCCTTCCATGCCTTCTGGAGCCAGACGATGACGCAGGCTCAACACCTCCTGCCTTAGGTGCTATTGTGCTTTTGGCACTACCAGCAGATGCACCACTATCAGTACCAGCTGCCCCCCTCCCTTCCCCGCCCACGTCCGCGGCCTATTCCACCATACTTCATCATGTTTGGGAAAATGTACCAAAAATACCAGCAGATATATGGTACTGTATCAGAAGTGGACAGCTGTATATGGTGTAGGGAAAAATTTAAATCTCCGTATATATTTCCGGTGTCACACACAGACGCTCTTTCAGTATGGATTTGACTGTTATAAAAAACAGCCAAAATACGGTACTGTATCAGAAGCGGGCAGCTCTATACGGCGTAGGGGAAAATTTAAATCTCCGTATATATTTCCGGAGTCACACACAGACGCTCTCTCAATACACTGTGTTCCAAATTATTATGCAAATAACATTCTCAGATTTTCCCAAATTACCTATATGAATTGCAGTCATTGTAATTTTCCAGTCAAATAACTATTAGAGTACAAGTGAAAGGTTTTTGTACAAACTGCCTATGATAACAGTATATTTTTTAAAAAAGAAAACACTCAAACTGCACTCAAAATGCATGTTCCAAATTATTATGCACAGCAGAGTTTTCAACCTTTTCATTTTAATAAAAAACAAAAAAATGGTAATTTTTGAAATTATAAGCATTAGCAGGTTCTTACAAACTGAAATCAAACAGTTTTCAACTCAAAACTTTATTCTAGGTGATGTTACATTTGCACATAAGACCCCTTGTTGGAAAGGAGCTTCTGAACTCTCTCGTCCATTGAATTTGTCAGGTTTTGGATGGTTTCTGCTTCAATTGTTTTGCATGAGGACAGAATACCCTCCCAGAGCTGTTGCTTAGATGTGAACTGCCTCCCGCCATCATAGACACTCCTTTTGATGATGCTCCAGAGGTTCTCAATGGGGTTGAGGTCAGGGGAGCATGGGGGCCACACCATTAGTTTGTCCCCTTTTATGCCCATAGCAGCCAGAGATGCAGATGTGTTTGTGCAGCATGAGACGGTGCATTATCATGCATGAAAATTATCTTGATGCGGAATGCACGGTTCTTCTTCTTGAACCATGGCAGGAAGTGCTGTTTGAGAAACTCAACATACACTATGGAGTTCATCTTTACCCCTTCAGGGATCCTAAAGGGGCCGACAATCTCTTTCCCCATGATTCCAGCCCAAAACATTACTCCACCTCCTCCTTATTGGCGCCGTAGCCGTGTTTGCATGGGGTGTCCATCAACCAGCCATCCTCCACTCCATCCATCTGGACCATCGAGCGTTGCACGGCACTCATCGGTGAACAAAACAGTTTTGAAGTCAGTCTTCATGTATTGTTTGGCCCACTGGAGCCGTTTCTGCTTGTGTGCAGTGGATAGAGGAGGTTGACAGGATGGCTTACGCACAGCTGCAACCCTCTGAAGTACCCTGCATCTTGTTGTTCGGGGGACGTTGGAGGCAGTAGCAGCTTCAAAAGCTTGTCTGCTGCTATGACAAGGCTTTTTTGCCGCTGCTCTTTTAACCTGACGTAATTGCCTGTAGGAAAGAGTCCTCAATTTTCCCTTATCAGCACGCACACGTGTGTACTGTGAAACAGCTACATACTTCTTGATTGTGCGATGATCACAATGAAGTGTCTTGTCAATGTTGATTGTAGTCATGCTTTGACCTAAACACTCCACAATTTGTTGCTTCTCAGCAGCCGACACATCCTTTTTCTTTCCCATTTTGGCTGAAAATGTAGACTGCTTAATAATGTGGAACAGCCTTCTTAAGTAGTCTTGCCTTTCATTGGACACACCTGCCAAACTAATTAGCACAGGTGTCTGCAATTGCTTACAGTGATATAAAGAGCCATGACACACATCCCCATCAATGAGTTTAACTGACAAACAAAAAACTTCTTACTTTATCACTCCTAAACACTTTTTGCATAATAATTTGGAACACATGGTATGTATTTGACCGTTAATGCAAACAGCAGAATTAAGGTACTGATCAGAAGCGTACAGCTGTATACGGTGTAGGGGAAATATAAATCTCCGTATATATTTCCGGGGGTCCACACACAGACGCCCACTCAGTATGGATTTGACCGTAATAAAAACAGCGCAAATGCGGTACTGTATTAAAACGTACAGCTGTATACAGTGTAGGGGAAAATTTAAATCTCCGTATATATTTTCCGGAGTCACACACAGACGCTCTCTCAGTATGGATTTGACCGTAATACAAAGAGAGATATATGCTACTCTATCAGAAGCGTAAAACTTTTATACGGTGTGGGGGAAAATATAAATCTCCGTATATATTTCCGGAGTCACACACAGACCCCACTCAGTATGGATTTGACCGTAATAAAAACAGCGCAAATACGGTACTGTATCAGAAGCGTACAGCTGTATACAGTGTGGGGGAAAATTTAAATCTCCGTAATGTAAGCTTTTCAGGGGATTTAGCTCTGGGATCGCCGTCCTGGCAGACGGAGTGGCATAAAACAGTTCACTCAGACAGCAGTTCTGGTGTAAAACTGGCCGCAACCAGCTTTATTAAAGTCCACAGCAAACAATAGGTGATAAAAAAACGAAAACCATAAACAGAAAACCTAAGCCTCCGGTTTACTCACTACACACATGTATGTCCCTTTCTATCAGGAACCATGCTCTACTAGCCTGGGCCAAAACAACACATATGTTATATGTTACCAGCATGGATTTTCACAGAGACTCCTCTTTGTGTCTGAAGGCACATCCAACGTCCAGACTTGAGAGAGCTCCCCTCCTATTCAGTAGTCACCAGCATGGAGTGTCCAGAGACTCCTCTTTGGTCCGGTGTACCTCGAGCACCCAGACAGAGAGAGCTCACCTCCCGGAGTCTCCTTCTGTCCTGGACTCCTGTCCAGATTGAATGAGCTCCCTGACTGTGCTCCCAAGCACCTGCTTCGGGCTTCCTAATCAACACCTGAGTGGATTCAGGGCTGAGCTGCAAGCGTGTACTGAATGGCAGGTGTAGTGACCTTTCTTTACCACCAGGTTTACAAAGCCACACATTTCGCTCATACCAGTCAGCAAAGTACTTAGGTGAAATATACACCTATTCAAACACATATTCCTTCACTGTCTCACATATCCCCCCCCTCTTCTCCAGACCGGAGGGCGGGTCATCCAGACCGGGGGCTGGTCCAACAATCCTAAGAGACAGTGAACTCCGGACCAGCCCATGGCCAACACCAAGTTCATCTTCACCATTGTCATCTGTATCTTCACCTAAAGCAACCGCACTACGCTGTTCCCTCCAGCCTATGCTCTCTGCGGGCCTCGGGTGTCCTGCACGGTTTCAGCTTGACCTTAGTGCCGGGCTCAGTTTCGGTATAGTGCCTCACCAGAGAAGTACGACCAGGCACGTCAGAACACCTCTGCTGATTCTTCCTCAGAAACTCATACTTCCTGTTTCTGGTGCACTGACCATGTGTCACCAACTATCACAGGGGTTATAGAGGTTTTGTACCTTTCTCTAATTCGCCTTGAACCTTCTTTTAGCACATCTACTTTCTTAAATATCAGCTGATCATAAGTTCTATTTCACAGAACTTAAGCTCCTCTGCCATGGTCTCTGACCATTTTAAGTTACACTGTTCAAACGATGGCACTGTAGAAGGAGCTGATCGTTTTTCTTTTGCAGTACACATAATTCATCCCTAAGCCTTCAGCTGAATTTGTAATGTTCCACCATGACAACAGCATTCTTATATAGAGCCTTAAACTTATTGAGCACCTTTGCTCTTGCAACGAAGAGATTCCCTGTATCCTTCCTTTATTTCATTGACCTTTTCACGAAGATGCTCATGGCTCTCATCACGCTCCTTCATCACAGTTTGGAATTTTCTCTGAGAAGCAAACAATTCATCCGGTATCTGTGCAACCACTTTTCCTTGATCTTGCAAGGTACTATCTACACTTTCCCTTTTACTTCGTGCTCTCTGGAGCAATGCTGGGAACCGCTCACGTTCCCGGCGAAGAGATGCCACATCCAGTTCCCACGCTGCAGCTGCTTGTGTAATGCAACATTATCAGTTTTTCATTCTTTGGTGGAAACCTCATGGATACGCATCTTCTCCTGTAGTTGTTGGACATCCTTTACGTCTTCGGCTCCTTCTTCAGGCTCTTCTGGTAGAACATGCTCAGAAGGGCCCCACCGTCAGTCTTACCTTCTACCTCTTCAGTCTCACTCCTGCCACTGCTACATAAGAAGATACCGACTGGGTTCATTTGGGGCCAAAGCTTCCACTTCTACCAGCTGCTCAATCACCTCATCTGGGCTCCCCTGTGTCTGCAACGACAACGGAGTGCTACATCGCTTTTCCATTCCTTGGGACGTAGCTCAGAGGTAGACTCCAGAAAGTGCATTTAAGCTCACCAATGCCAGTCTGATGTCTCAACATCTCATCTTGTGATTTTCCAGATCCTTTGTGTCACTCGGGAGCACCGATGAAGCCCCAGGTGCCGAACTTCCAGCCTGAGCTTCGCGAGTTGCAGCTACTGATCCGGACAAATAACCCGTCCACGCCACTGTCTCCGGCAGAAACAATTCCTGGGCAGAGTCAGGCCCCACACCTTCACTTGAGACCTCAGCTTCTGATGAGGCATCTGGCTTGGTGTCTACCACTTCCATGGCTTTTTCCACCTCTGCAGCATCACCTTCAGAGTCCTTGCCTGATGCAGATTCACACCCCACACCGACAACTTCTCATCTTCAACAGCATTCACTTGTGCTGTGGCTTAGTTTCAGAGTCTGCCTTTAAAGCTCAGCTCGTCTCCTTTCACCTTTGTCTTCCGCCAGGGAATCGCCAACTGTTAACATATCCTCAGATGCCATCTTCTGTCCGGCTGTAAGGTCAGCATCAGCTTTCTTCAGGACTCTCAACCTCCTCTTTTGCACTGTTTGCTTGCTCGTCATCAGATGATTCACATCACTACACATATCCTGTCTGACCCTTTTTTCTCAGCCACATGCTGCTCACTTTCAGGATTATACAATTCATTCTCATTCACATCCTAACATAGTTTATTAAGGTTGAAGGAAGACTTTAAGTCCATCTAGTTTCAACCCCATATCCTATCCTAACCTGCCCCAACATGTTGATCCAGAGGAAGGCAAAAAAAAACCCAAGTGGCAAACATAGCTTCACATTGGGAAAAAAATTCTTCCCGACTCCACATACGGCAATCAGACTAGCTCCTGGATCAATGCTGTATCTAGGAAACTAGTGAATATAGCCTGTAATATTATACTTTTCAGAAAGGCATCCAGTCCCCTCTTTAAAATTTTTGTAAGGAATCAAATCATTACAACTTAGACGCAGAGAGTTCCATAGTCTCACTGCTCTTACAGTAAAGAATCTGCATCTGTTGTATGGCTAAACCTTCTTTTTCCCCCAGACGTAGAGGATGCCCCCTCGTCCCGTCACAGGTCTAAGAGTAAAAAGATCATTAGAAAGGTCTTTGTACTGTCCCCTCATATATTTTACATTATAATTAAAATCACCCCTAAGCCTTCGTTTTTCCAAACTAAATAACCCCAAGTGTAATATACCTGTCTTGTATTGCAGACCCCCCAGTTCTCTAATAACCTTGGTCGCTCTTCTCTGCACCCGCTCCAGTTCAGCTATGTCTTTCTATAACACCGGAGACCAGAACTGCACACAGTATTCTAAGTGTGGTCGCACCAGTGACTTGTATAGGTAAAATTATGTTCTCCTCATGAGCATCTATGCGCTCGTCTAATGCATCCCTTTTTTTATTTGCCTTGGCAGCAGCTGCCTGACTTGGCCACTAAATTTGGTTTCGTCCACCCATACACCCAAGTTTTTTTCAGTGACGTTTTCCCAGGTTTTACAATTAAGCACTAATTATACATCTTTTTGTTTCCCAAGTGCAGACCTTACATTTATCCCCATTAAAGCTCATTTGCCATTTAACCAACTTCTATTTAATAAATCCTCCTGTAATTTAAATTATCCTCCTCTGTATTTTTACCCGCAGAGTTTATGCATCGCAAAAATTAAAAATACTATCTGTAGCCCCTACAAGGTCATTAATAAATATTTAAAGAGAAGGGCCCAATCGACCCCGGGTACCCCACGCTAACCGTGACCCTCCGAGTGTCCCATTATAACCACCCTTTTTTTCCTATCCATGAGCCTTTTTAAAAACCCCTTACACATATTTCCCCTATCCCCATTTTCTCATTTATTATCAACCTTTTGTGTGCACTGACAAAAGCTTTGGAATCCATGAACACCACGTCACTATTCCTTGGTCCGTCCTGAACTTACCCCTCAAAAAAGCTTATCAATTGTCTGAAAAACGGTCCCTCGTAAACCCATCTATACTGTCATAGGTTATTCAGCTTCAATACTCCAAATAGAACCCTTAAAAAAACCCCTCCAGGATTTTAACCCACTTAATGTTTGTAAAATCCTGTTCATGTCAGGGTTAATTCAATTCTTCTCATTCACATCTTGACTGGAATGAGTTAAAATGTCACCCAAAAAACATTAACTTCCCATCTTTCCCTGGTTTCCCTCAGCCGTGCCTATGGACAACCCCACGCTTTACTTTTTAAATGGCTCAGGTCCAGAGCTGACTCACACCTCTCCCTGGACTTTCATGTCCCTACACAACGGTTATTATTATGGCAGCATGGGAACCTCTCTCAGGCCGGCCTTGGGGAACCCCATTTAGAAAAAACTATATTTTCCGTCCTTTTTCAAGAGGGGGGTTTCCACGTCACCCCAAATTGTCACGACCAGGTGGTCGGGACACCGTTCCCGAGCCACCATCCCGTCTCCCACATCCCCTCAAAGGAATTCCATCTTTTCACGACATCTCATTTCATCACATTATGATTAGCACATTATCATTCAGCACATTATCGGTCATATCATTATCATGATCATCATTATCATTATCTACAGCATCATTATCAGGTCACATCATACATAAAAATTAAGGCCCAATAGCATTTGTTCCGCCCTCGGGACTGCGCACCCTCATGGACTTCTCACCTGTCCAACAGAACCACCCTTTCCCCAAGATCCCTTAACGGGGAAAGTCATTACCCAAAATAACGGGGTGCACCAGGTTCTTCACTACCCCTTTCACATAAACCTCCCCGAGTTTGGGAACCAGGTCCCGCAGTCTTGGGTAACTTTGGTGTCTCCTGATTTCACACCACACTAGTGTTTATCAGGGACAAATCCCTATCCATCGGCTTCACATACGAAAGTGTCTGGACTCTCTGAGTCCAAGAAGGCCTGTGCTGGCAGCCATTCATACCACCGGGGACACCTGTGGTCCATCTCCTCGGCTGCGTGGCCACCCCACCACAGGTTCTGCGCAGGAGAGAGGGACCGCCAACACACGGCAATGGCCCCCCCTAGTGTACAGACCGCTGCAATTTTCACGACTTCCACACGTCCCCAAACCCCATCCTCCCATATGTCCCCCGGGCCGAACCCGTCTATCAAATCCCCTGTCCCCAACAGCTGGGGGGAAGCTCTTACCGGGAGAGTTCGGCGTCCGGGAACTCTGAAGTGACGACCGTTCAACGGCTGGTCACGGAGGCAGTCTTTTTGGGGCCAAAGTACCTTTTTCTCTGTACCTCGGAGGAAGTGCTCGGGTGTAGCGGTCCCTATCACCTTTTCGCCCTCTGGGCAAGTTGCTGACGGCAGACTCCCAACGACTCCAGTCATGACTCTCCTGGACGGACTGCAACCGTAACACCCACCGGCAAGAATTCCTTTTCAGCTTGGCAAGTCTCTGCTGTCCGCTCGCTCAGGTCAACATAGACCTTTTGGGGGTTCTCCCCTCGATAGGGTGCACCACATGGCCATTAGTAGTGGAGGTTCTCCTTCTCTGCCAGTCCTTCAAATTAAGGATATGCCTCCCATCGTATGAGGCGTCATTTTTTTTTAGAGCCGTCTTACCGCCTTCTTTAAACACAATGCCGTGACCCGGCGTCTTTTCGGAGCGAGGTGCTAAGAGGTTTTTTTAGTGCTGCAACTTCCAAACAACCGGTTGGCCTCCTGCTGTTGCTGCTGGTCTGCTGGGCCTGTAGGTTTTTGCTGCGGCCTGCTGCTTTCTTGCTGTTGCTGCGCATGGCCGTTGTTGTTGGCATGGCCTGCTGATGTTGCGGGGGTTCGCTTAACGAGCTCCTCCTACGTCATCCATGTTCAACTTTCTGTCCAACAACTTGCGCCTTCGTTTATCAGCACCTCCATGCTGTACATGCGTCAGACTTATTCTGTTCAACAATGGCGTCTTCATCAAGCATACACACTACACAGGTTTTTCACAGAAATTCGTTGCTGTGCAAACCCCTTTTTTTTTTTCCTTTGCAAAGTTATTAGGGCTACTGTCTCTTTAAACTGCTCCACAGACGTTTCTTTTGCGCGCACACTTTTTTTTTTTTCGCAGACCCTTAGGGCCACGTCTTTCCAAATGCTTCAATAAACGTTTCCCTTTGCTGACAAACTTAGCCACTTGCCCGCAGCATTCTACACCAATTTTTTCAGGGTTTAGTGGGATCGCCTCCTGGCAGACGGGTGGCTTTAAACAGTTCACTCGACAGCAGTTCTGGGTAAAAATGGCCCAAACACTTTATTAAAGTCCACGCAAAATAGGTGATAAAACGAAACCATAAACGAAAACCTAAGCCTCTCGGCTACTCACTCACACATTAATGCCCTTTCTATCGGGGAACCAGGCTCTACCACCGGGCCCAAAACAACACATTGTTATATTTCCCCACATGGAGTTTCCAGAGATCCTTTTGGTTTGAAGTCCTCCAACTCCAGACTTGGAGAGCTCCCCTCCATTCAGTATCACCGCTGGAGTGTCGCGAGACCCCTTTTTTGTCCGGGGGTACCTCGGCACCCAGACGGGAGGCTCACCTCCCAATTCCTTTGCCTGGCTCTGTCCAGACTGAATGACTCCCTGCGGCTCCCAAGCACCTATTCTGGCTTCCTAATCAAACCTGAGTGGTTTCAGGTCTGACTGCAAGCGTGTATGAATGGCGGTGATGACCTTTCTTTACCACCGGTTTACAAAGCCCCATTTCGCTCATACCATCGAAAAAGTACTTAGGTAAATTTTAAACCTCATTCAACACATTTCCTTACTGTCTCACAGTATATATTCTGGGCACCACAGAAGTCAGCAGTATTGTCCGTGGACCACCGTAAAACAGTATGTGTTAGGGGCGAAACTTATAACGGGTGGGAAAAATGACGCCGGAACGGGCAGAAAAAAGAAATAAAAGTATTAGTGGTGTAAAATCTCTGCACAGCAGTGTACACACAGCAATACGCTATCAGGGGCACCTAATAACCAGCGCTGCTGCACACGAAAATCCCCGTCACTGCACCTAACGTCGCACAATGTTCAGACAAGCACAGAATAATCTTCAGCCTAATTCCTTCCTACTATAAACACCGTCAGCAACCTCCTCCCACGTTAAAACGGCAGAAGTAAAATGGCGGCGGTGGTCAGGGCTTTTATACCACTGCGCCCCCAAAAGCAAGCCAATACTTCAATGCCCTTCCTAAGAGGTGGTGGTCTGCACATGTCCTCCTCGTTGCCCACATGTCGCCTTGCTCATTCTGAAAAAAGCGCCTGAAAGATTCTGGGAAAATGCTTTTGGCGTATTTTGCCAACCGCAATGGCCGACGCCCTATGGTCGGGTTTCGATCAACGAAACCGTATTTGCGAAGCGGTGACTTTGAATCTGACCGACCTGTTTCGTCAACTCTAGCGGCGAGTTACCGGAGAATTTCATGCTGTGAATTTCAACTGCCTCTGTCTGTGCAATTTCCATGATGCTAGGGGGTCTCACCGAGGTCACCGCAGTTTAGCCCGACTGGAACGCAGCTTCAGTAACCACCGCTAGGTCCTGACGCTACTTCCCAGCACCATTCACCAGTGGTCTCTGCCTGGACGGTCAAATCTTGGCACCCCAGGATGGAAACATTTCTCCCCAGACGGATTACTGTGGGGACAAATTAAGACAGGTATGGTATATTGTTGTTTTTTTTTTACTTTTAGTACAGGAGATTGAGGCTTTGGTGGAATTAGGTAGGTCAAAGTATTTTAATTGAGATTATTAAAGGATTGTGTCATTTTTCAATCAATTTATTTTTGCTGTGTCTTTATTTACTAATACCTATACGGGGTCGCAAAGTTGTTCGGATCTAGGAGCCAGCCAAAAAATTTAGGAGCCAGAATTTTTTTTTTTTTTTCATCACTCGCCTCCCATCATCATCGACTCCTCACATCACTTGCCTCCCCATCACATCATGGCCTCCCCATTCATCATGTCCCTTCTTATCATCCGCCTCATTACACGCCTCCCCTCATCCATCGCCTCCCATCTTCATCAATCGCCTCCCCATATCATCATCGCCCCCCATCAATTTTACAATGCCCCCCCTCATCACAATGCCCCCCTCCCACAATGCCCCCCATATCATCAATGTTCCCCATTATCTCAGTGCCTCCCCTTACTCAATCCCCCCATTTCTCAATGCCCCTCACATCATCAATGCCTCCTCATTTCTCAATCCTCCCATTTTTCATCAATGTCTCCCCATTATCATCAATGTCTCCCCTCAAACATCAGGCCTCCCCACATCATCAATGCCTCCACATCAATTAATGCCCCCCTTTCAATGCCTCCCCATCATCATCAATGCCTCCCCATCTCATCTGCCTCCCATTACCAATGCCCCCCCCAATCATCAAGCCCTCCAACATCATCAATGCCCCCGTTTATATCAATGCCTCCCCTCATCATCAATCTCCCATCACACAATGCCCCCCTCATCTCAATGCCCCCATCATCATCAATCCTCCCCATCATCTATTTTCTCCCCAATCCATCAATGCCTCCCCATATCATAATCCCCCATTATCATCCGGCCTCCCCTCATACAATGCCTCCCCATTAAACTCAATGCCCCCTTTCATCAAATCACCCTTTTTAAAATGCCTCCCCATTTTTCTCAATGCCTCCCCATTAATCAACCTCATCATCATCAACCTCCCCATTATCCAATGCCTCCCCAAAAACATCAATGCCTCCCCATTTTCATCAAGTCCCCCATTACATCGGGTGGATAAAAATCTGATTTTTTTAAAAAAAAAATCAAAAAAAATCAGTTTTTTTGATTAAAAACGTTTTTTTTTTATTTAATCGGATTTTTTTGATTTAATAGGATTTTTTAACAAGTTTCACAAGCAAAACTTTGTCTTTTTGCAAACAAATTATTTTACCAAATAAAAATAAAACAGTTGTGATTATGAACCAAAATTTTTATTTGCACATTAAACAATAGAATTGAACTACAGAGAGTAAGTAAATTTTTAACAATGCCTATCCTAACGTTTGAATAAGAAAAACATTTCAGGAATAACGCCTTTAAGCCTACTGTTTTTTTAGGAATTTAAAGGAAAAATGTTGTCCTGCTTTAGCGTTCCAAGCGGTTTCGGATGTTGTGTCCAAAACCAAATGAAGAAAACAACTCTTACTCCTCCGATGAAGCCGAGCAGTCATAACTGAGTAGCTCATTTTTATCCGTGGAAGAACAAGGATTGCACTTCCACCAGTCCAGTGGTTTTAGTTCATTAACGACGTATCTGCAAACAGTATTTTTGAAATGGTGCAGATTCACACTTCAATTTCAGCACAGTTGCCCCAATGTCATGGTTAAGTATTGGCGACCCCACCCATTGCAGAGGATTTCCGCCTCAGATAGTTTTTTCCCCGTAGGGGATGCAAGATTTGGCTAAATGTGTTCTTCTTTTAATGCTTGGTCCTTCGGGGTGTATTGCAACCTTTACTTGTTTGGATTCAAGCGATCTTGCGAACCTTCTAAATCTTTCAAACTCTGTGGCATCACTATGGTTGCAGTATCTTTCGCATTTTATCCAAGCAATAGTATTGGCTTTAACCTTTCCAAAGGTCCTCGCATTTTCTTCACAACCAAATTTAATACTTTGCTTTTTTAAATAGCATCATTTTATCCCGATGTGTTTGCAAATGGACACAATTTTTGACCATTTTTTAATAAACAGTTCCAAGCTTTCAGCCAAGGTATTCCATCTAACATCTTGTTTGGGAGAACCACCCCTCCTCCCATTTCCCTTGTAGGTTGCAGTGCAAAATGATTTTTGCGGAAATATTTAACAATTTTTCTACAACATGTTCCTTGACACCCCAAATAAATGCAGGTTCTTTTGCCAAAGATCAACAAATGGGCAAAACAACCGATGTAATGCATTTGTGTCATCCTCTGTCCGTTCCGCTCGCATTTTGCCACATTGCTTGCGTTACATAACTAAAAACTCCTTACTTTAATCCAAATGTTCTTGGCATTGGTGAATTAATTCTTAGCTTTCAAGAAATTTTCAGAGTATTGAATTTCCAATTTCGATTGTGCTGTAAGGTTTTGTTTCACCATCTTCTTTGTGAACAAGTGAAATTTGGGTCGTTGTGGATGTTGCTCCCACCACCAGCCAGTTAACAACTTTTTCTTTCAAATATTTTGACAACCGCTCTTTCTTTGTCGTATACAGCCTAAATGTTTTTCCTGAGATACAAACTACTTGGTGGTTTGTAGCCTGGTCTTATTCCTTCCCATCATTGTAAAAACAAGGGTGTTAACTAGTCGAAAGAAGAATTGGTTGCAAATATAATTTAGCAATTAATTCATCAAAATGTTCTTTCTGGCTCTCGTTTTCTTTTAAGAGGAATTTTTCTAACTTTGCACCAAATTTTTTGGGGCTGCTTTTTGAAGTTGTACCCAGATATTTATTGTCACGGCACACAACATATTTGGACCCGAAAGCACAGTAATTAAAATTAATTTCGACCGCGTATTTGAAGAAATAATAAAAATTTTTTGAAACAAACTTTTTAACAATGTAATGGTCCCGTCCATAAGGGCTGTCTAAAAGTTATGCTACTCAATTTTCCGGTGGGAAGTTGCTGTAATACTGTATTCAGACAACTGAAAAAATTATGTACAAAGTTTTAAAAATGTTTTTTTAAAAAAATTCAATTTGGCAGACTTCAAAAGTGAATATACCTACAATAAAAAAAAAAATGGCGAACACACTTTTTTTTTAATTAACGTTAATCTTCTGTAAATATTCCCTTAAAAAAAATTTAAAATTCTTACTCCAAACTAGTGTAGAAATTTTTCTTTTCATTACTTTAACCATCCCAGTAAAAAGTCTGTTAAAATAGGCTGTAATTGCCGACTTACCACAGTTAGGGCCGGTGATAAGAAGCGTGGGGGTTCATTCTTTTGTATACTATCAACATCTTCATTTCCCTTCTGGTTGCAGTTTTCATAATTGATTTCAAACGGCAAACAAGTCCTTGGAACCTTTTGAAGATTTACTTTGCTTCCCCCTTTCTTTCCAACTTGCTGGCATCTCAACAAAATGAACCCAAATGGGTCCCCCTTTTTCGACCTCCCCATGGCCACCAATCACTTCTAAGTTTGATTGTTACACACCCCAATACTGCTGACTGATACCAACAAGTTTGGGATGTAACTGAATGGAAAAAGAAACGAAAAACTACAGAAAGTAAACCAACTAGAAGTTTTGGTTTAATTGAACAATATTAAAATTTTAGATTTTAATTTGATTTTATTAAAAAAACTTTTGATTTAAATCGTGTTTAAATCTGATTAAAATCACATTTAAATCGATCTGATTTAAAAATAGAAAAAAATCATTTTTTAAATCATGATTTAAATCGTTGTTTTAAATCGGCGTGATTTAAATCAATCCACCCTAAAAACACAATCTTCATCATCATCAAGCTCCCCATTAAATCAAGCCTCCCCATCACACTGCCCTCCCCCCACCCCACCATCACACATGCAGCACACAAGCACTCTCCAATACACAGACACCACCTCCATCCATTCCTGGGCCCCGCGCTCTCTTCCACAGCCGGCCACTGAATGATGACGTCATTCAGCGGCGTGCTTGAGAGGAAGCGCCGGTGCCCCCTGAGCCCGGAGCGCGGCGTGGAGGCATGGAGAGGAAGATTGTGCCAGCTGCGGCCGGAGGCCGAGAGGCAGGGACGCCTGCACCGCTTCCTCCACTAATGGGCGCCGGGTGCCCGCGGGCGAGTGGGCCCCCCCCTGCTCAGGGCCCCGACAAACCCGGGCGCCAGGCTGATTTTCTAGCGCCACTGGCGACCTGGCGCCGGTTTGTCGAACCCCTGACCAAAGGATTAATAATGGATGGGGTGTCTTCCACCCTTATAACCTGGTTGTGTCACCGCACAATACAAAGGTGACATCAATCCACAAATTTGAACCCAACTTGCCACCGCAACAAGGAAATTTTGGGAAGAGTGGCAAAGCGCCAGAATTGGCGCACCTAATAGTTCTTTTCTGGCAGCTGCGGGGCCCTTTTTTTGGCGGAGGAGGGTCAATATCCATGGCCTTACCGTGAGAATACCACCCCCCGCTGTGACTTTGCAGGTGGTGTCAAAAAATTAGGTGGAACCCCACGCCATTTTTTTTTAATTATTTATTTAAATAATTAAAAAAGAGCAGGGTCCCCCTTTATTCTTGATAACCAACCTTGCTGAAGTGATAGGAGGGTTGCAGCCCCAGCTTCAGTTTTCCTGGTGGTTATCAAAATGGGGGGGAAACCCCCATCTTATTTTTTATATTTTTTTCAGCGCAAGAGCAGCTATGAATACCCCCCTCACCACTCCTGCTTTCACGGGTAGTTCACCTGGCGTTTTTCTGTGTTTTTATATGCTTTTTTCAGTGCTTTTTACATACCATCAAGTCTAAAGATTTCAGAAATCTTATGCCACACAATGTTTTTAAGCAGAGATGGAAGGAAGGGAGAACACTAGTTCATTACTAGGGGTAGGGCGGCCAATAGGATTGCACCTCGATTAAAAAAAGTGTTGACCGGCCCTCCAGCTCGGGCCTCCCACTCCTGCTCTCCAGTCTAAAATTTGAGGTCCAGGATAGTCGCTGCTGGAGAGCCCTCAGAAGATTTTTTTTTATTTTATGGAACAAGGACTTGGATCACCATAGTGGTCTAGAGTCTCAGGGTCTCAGCGCTGCAGACCCCACCTTCCCTTGGCGGATCTGTAATTACCGTGTATGGTGGTCCTGCAGAACCCTGCCGGCCCGGGGGGAGACGTTGTTCCCTGGGGACGCACACCGCGCAATGGGGTCACTGCGTTCCCCGCCCTGGGGGAACGATGGGACAGCGCCCAGACCCAGGGGGGATCACTTGGCGCTAAGCTTGAGTCTCCGCATTTTTTTGTGTATGTGAGTGCTTCAGCGATGCGGCGGCACGTGTTTCATTAAAGCAGTTGGTGACTTGTTTTGTCCGCAGGCGTCCTGCAGGACGGGAGACAGAAGCGAGGGAGTTTGCACTCTTTTTTTTTGAAGCCGGCGGGGCTGGCTTCACGCTTCCGGTCTTTTGTGCAGAAGCGCGCGATTTCTTATGGCTTCTCTTCCGGCTTCTCTAGCGCCATTAAAAAGGCTTCCGGGGTTTCATGCTTCGCTCTCCCTCTCAAGTACACTCACCGCCCACGGGTAGTGAAATGTCCTCACCCCCACGGCAGGACCTTTCTGTGTGAAGCATAGCGTATCCGCAGCGCGGCTCATATAGAGACCTTTTTGTCTGGACTGCCACCCCTTTTATTTTTAATAAGGGGTTGGGGGGCCTGCGACATTAACCCCTATTGAAGGGTTAAACCCTTTCAGCGAAAATTCACAACTGCCCGCCATAGGTTTATTCCAGTTTGGATCAGAAATATAAGGGTTAATTATTCGCTGACCTATTCTGCTGAAAGCGGGGTAGCTCTCTCCTTAAGCTTTAAAACCCTTCAGCGTGCTTGTTTCGTCACTTAGAAACCACACTTTTTCTTTGGGTTTCGACAGGTTTTTACCTCCATATACTGTGTGAACATGCTGAACAGGGTTCAAAGGCCCGGCCGGGTTCCAGTTCGCTTCAGCACATATCGAACGCAGACCTCGCGCTCAAGCGCAGCGGTCGGAGTTCGCGTGCTAAATTGGAGCCATCGTCGTTCCTATTGATGGCTTGTCTGACCTTTTTGTCATTGGTGTCACTAGATCCTCCAGGTAGAAGCGACACAGCCGTTACCATCCTTTCCGAAGCGAATCAGAGGCCTCTGATAGGATTCAAGAGTTTTCCCTTCAGACTCAGAAGAGTTACCGATCGGATAAGGGACGGGGGCACGCCCCTTTTGAAGAACAAGGTTTTATTTGAAGCCTGAGGGAGGGCGTTAGTTACCGGAGGAGTAACAGACTCCGGTAATCGGCCCGAATGTACCAGGAGTACCGAATGTCACGATCGACATTGCCACTTTGATGAGCTTAATGGGAGTGGAGAAGAACCCTTGTCCAGATAAACGTTTTCAAGGGACACGGTTTTTGAGGCACAAAACCTGTTCTTCTTAGGGATAATTGGATTTTTCTCCTGAAGTGGTGTTCCTTTTATCCCACTTGTAAATCCCATTGCTTCCGGTAAGGGGAAGCGATTCCGCAACCCGCTGGACAGAAGAACGGAGATGGCGCGAAATCCAAAACAGGCGCGGGTCATGGATTCAGGGGTGCTAGGATCCTGTGTGCTTGTAGGCTTCCCTGTCTGGTTGGTCCTTTAAGGACGGCGTTGCAAAATATTCTCCGTTATCTGAGTTTGAGAGGCTTTCGAATTTTTGGGGAACTGCAGCCCTTTTTCAGAGCAGGTCTGGATACTGCGTCCTACTGTCCAGGGCCAATCCTCGCGTCACTCAAAAGCCTGTGGCTTAAACATGGACCGGGGAGCGGTTTCCAAGCAAGGTTTGCTGCTTTGCCTACAAGGGTGGTCACTTTTTGGATCTGACCTCACAGAGTGATTACCAAGGCAAAGGCAAAAGAAGCGGCTTTACCGCGCGAAGGACTATGGCTTCTCGTCTGGCGGCCTATGCCGGTAGTGGTCGGGGTCCTTTCGGTCCGGGACGATGGGGTCAGTCCTCTTGGGATGGGGGCGTCCTTTTTTCAGGAAAAAAGAACCTCTCAGAAATCCCGCACCCCTGAAACAATGTTTCCGAAAGACAACGGGAAGTGATAAGAAGCCCGCCAAGGCGGACGACCCAGGGTTCCACTGAGGGTTCTCGAGTGGGGGGTGGCCTGCTCCAATTCAAAGCAACTTGTTTTTCCCCATTCCGGACCACCTGGGTAACGCGGGTGTTCGGAGCTATTTATAGAGTTTTCTTCTCGACCCCCGACGTTTTTGCCAGTCTCGTACCCGTCAGAGCCCGAGCTTTTCCGTCTGTGCGAGAGGTCAAAATTCCTTCGCCAAAGGGGTGGTAATACCGGTTCCCCGCCAGAGGACGGGAAGAGGATTTTATTCCAACTTTTGTAGTCCCCAAAAAGGAGGACAAATTTGGCCCTATTCGGATCCAAAAAGATTGAATCGGCATTCCAACCCAAAAATTCCGCATGGGTCACTTCGCTCCGTTGTGGCACCCTCGCAAACACTTTGGGGGTCAACACATTCGCGACCTTTTTGCATGTTCCGCGGAAGGGCTCACCACGCTTCCCGTTTTGCCTAGGTCGGACCTTCCATTTGTGGCTCTACCATTCGGTTTGGCCCAGCGCCCGATTTTTTACAAAAATTCTGGGCCTCCAGGCAATTCTTCGAAGACGGGGTTACATCTTCCCAACCTGGCAACCTTTTGATTGGGCGTCCTCAAAGGAGGAGGGGGTTGACGGTCGCAATCTATCCCTTCAGCTCCGGGGGCTTGGGTGGTGTCAATTGGGAGAAGTCGTCTTGGAACCGTCGCAGTCAATCCTTTTTTGGGGATGTTTCGACACAGTACGGGCAGTGGTGTCCCTACCCAGACAAGCGGGCTTCTCCTTCGCATTACGTTAGAAGTCTTCGACAGCAATGTCCTTGGAAGTGAGCGCCTTCTGGGTTTGATGGTGGCGTCCTGGAGGACTTCCGTTTGCCCTTTCATCCAGGGCCCTCCCCAAAAGGGTCTCTGAGCATTGGGATCGTTCGCGGCTTCATGGATCGCAGTTCTCACTCCGCAGGGAGAGAATCTCTAGATGGTGGTTACATCCAGGACGTTATCCCTGGGGAGTCTTTTCCCCCTCCGAAGTGGTCGGCTAACCCCTGCCAGCCTGACGGGGGGAAGGGGGTGGGGCTGGAACGTCTTGGATTCAGGGAGTATGGTCATCGGAAGAGTCTGTTCTACCGATCAACCATCCTGGAATTGGGCAATTTCTTTGCCTCCAACACGGACGGCCTTTGGGTCGCCGCCGAGTGCAGACAGACAACGCGACGGCGGTCGCGTAAACACCCCCAAGGGGGACGAGAGTTCCAGGCTCATGGTGGAGGTGTCTGGATTCTGATTTGGGCCAGACCAAGTGCCACCATCTTGCGATTCCATTCCAGAGTTCAAATACCGGCGGATTCCCATGGAGAAAGGATCCGGAGAATGGAGTCTTATCCGGAAATTTTTTGCATGCGTGCCCCGTTGGGGAACTCCCCAATGGATTGATGGCTCCGGTTCAATGCCAATTAACCGACCTTCATTCCAGGTACAAGGACCCAAGGCTGGGCGTGGTGCTCTTGTGGCCGTGGGAAATTCGATAAATTATGGTTTCCGCCGATTTCTTTACTTCCCGGTGCGCGTACAATGGAGGAATCCCGCTATGTTGATAGCCCCAATTGGCCAAGGAGGACGTGGTTTCGACCGGTGCGCTTTTGCGGCACCCCATTCCCCTTCCCTTCCCCGGACCTTTACCCAAAGGGGGGCCCGTTCGCACCCGCCTGAAGTCTCTGCTTTGACGGCGTGGCTCTGGAAACCGAGATCTTGACCCTCAAGGGTTTTCCCGAAGCTTGCCACTCTCGGAGCGGCCAAATCCGCTACTACGATTCTACACAAGACTTGGGAAGCTTTTTTCGTGTGTTTGGGTTCTGCAAGGAACCCGAGGATTTTTTCCATCCCTAATTTTTTTGCCTTTTGCGTACGGGCTGGACGGGTTTTTGGCGTTAGCACTCGAAGGGTGGTTTTGCTCTGGTTTGCTGTTTGGAAGGCTACGCCTCGGTAGGGACGTGCTTCCTTTTTTCCGGAGAAAACCCGTCAGTTTCCACCGCGGAAGGCGCCTGTGCTCCTTGGGGCTAAACCCCTGTCTTGGAGGCTCTTCAATGGGCCTTTTGACCTAGGACTCGCTAGTCTTTCTTTACTTCTTGGAAGGTTGCCTCCTAGTGGCGGCACCTCTTTGAGGGTTTTGGTTGGCGGCTCTTTCCTGCTCGCCTCCCTTCCTGGATTTACCCGGATCGAGTGTGCTTGCACCGGGGCGACTTTCTACCTAAGGGGTGTCGCAATTTCATGTTACCAGGTATTGTTTCCCTCGCTTGCACGGGCCCGGGAACAAAGGAACGGGCTTTGCACAATTGGTTTTAGTGCGGGCTTGAAGTTCTATTTGTCTGTTACTCAAGTTTTCGGAAGCAACCTCTTTTGTGATTCCAGCAGGTCGTCGGCGGGTCAACAGTTCCCAAGAATCTATAGCCGTTGGATTGGGCGGCCATTTGGGGTTACCACTTAAAGGCGAACCTTCCCATTAAGATTCGAGTCACTTCCCAAGGGCGGTAGCTTCACGTGGGCCTTTCTCAAGTGGCCTCGGCAGCTCAGCTCGCCGAGCGGACTTGGGCCTGTCCACACGTTTACAAAGTTTTATAAGGTGGACGTTAGTGCTTCCGCTGTGCGGCCTTTAGGCTAGGTCCTGAGGCGGCGTAGTTTAAAGTTTAGTTAACTTGGTTTGGCCCTGTTGCGCTTTCCAGGTTGTTGGGATTCGCCTTTTTGGTTTTATTTTCCACCCTTAATTTTGGATGTTTGGGACGTCCCCTAGTAATGAACTAGTGGCTCCCTTCCTCGTCTGCTGGAAAGGGATTTTTGGTAAGAACTTACCTGTAAAAATCCTTTTCGCGAAGGAAGGGAAAACACAGCCCCTCCCTGGAAAGAAGTGTTTTTGTGTTTTCAATGCAGCGTACCCTTCTCTGAAGCGATTATCTGGGCTGAGGTCGGGCGGCTAAGTCTCTGTTCCAGCATTCCAGCTCATCCAGGTCGGTCCGTGAGTATACCCTGGAACTGTGTTTTTTTTTTTCCTGTTGCATGCATAACCGTAAAAATTGTTTTTCTCTGAAGTTTCAGAAGGGGTTATGTTGCTCGCGGTGATATTTTTCTCTTCCTTAACTTGTGTACGCTGGAGGCTGGAGAGGAGGAGCCCGAGTGAGGGGCGGGCAAACTCTTTTTAATCTGAGGTGTCAATCCATCTGGGCCCGCCTACCCACTATAATGAACTAGTGTGTTCCCTTCCTTCCTTGCTAAAAAGGATTTTACAGGTAAGTTCTTACCAAATCCGCTTTTTTTCATCAGGATTTGTGCTTTGCAGGGTTTTTTTTTTTGAATAGAGTATTCATTCTTTTCACGTTTTTGCGCATTTTTCAATTGACTTGAATAGATGGTAAAAAGTGCTGCAAATAGCGGTTGACCTTTTTTTTGCAGCATATTTGCTGCAGAAAAGTCAAGGACACCGGATGTGACCTCAATCGGCTCTGCTTCCGCTAGAGGAGGCTGCATGTGCGTTCCATACAGCCTTCATCAGCAAAGGGGGACACAAAACCCCATTCACTTCAATGAGGGGCCCCCAACAATACGTGTTTGACATGGTTATCATGAAGCGGGCAAACACCGCTTCTGAACCCGGGTTAAACGATCCCCCCGGTCAAAGCCGCAATTCCCCACTGTCAAAAGACAGGGGAGGCTCAGCGGATCGGAGGTATAAGGTAAACTTGGTCATGGTGTCAGCTATGGACAATGCCCCTCATCCGACACCTGCTTCGCAATAACAGTGAGAGCAGGAGCGGATGCTGGAGTATTAATCCCTGCTTTGTGCTATAAAAATTAAAAAAAAAAAACCTGCGTGGTTCCCCCATTTTTGTAACAACCAAGCAAAACCACACTGGGGGCTTGCAACCCACATCTGTCACTTAGCAAGGCGGTTATCAAGAATAGAGTGGTCCCCACCTGAATTTTTTTAATAATTCTCCCGGTGACTCGCCTCTGAAACCATGCGATTTTCTCATGGGGTGGCAGGGTTTTAAACGAGGTCACCGATTCACTCGGCTGGGAATGGAGCATTGTGATGTCACCGCTACTCTGAGGGTCGCTCGTCGCTCATTCTCCGGGTTCTCAGCCTAACGGCCACATCTTGGACCGTCTGGTTGGAAATATTTCTCCCCCGAATGGAATAACGGATGGGACGAACGTGGAGAGGTGAGGATATTGTTGTTTTTTTATTTTGGTTTATTAAGGAGACGGGGCTTCGGTGGAATTAGGCAAGGGGTAAGTAGTTTGAGATTTTAAAGGAGTTGCATTCTTTCAATTAAAGGACTTTTTTTCGGGTGGGTTGTTTTCTTACAATTGATTGGGGTTAGTAGTGGGGGACTTATTGAGCTCTCCATTACAAACTTGGGGCTTGATGTCACACGACAATAAAAGGTGACATCCCCGAATTACCCCACTTGCCACCCTAAAGGGCAAGTGGGAAGATTGAGGCTAAATGTCGGAATTGGTAATCTTGGATGCCTTTTGGGGCGACGAAGCTGTGTTTTTGCCTGAGGGCCTATCCATGGCCCCTTCCAGGCTATTAATTCAACCGACTTTCTGCATATCCTTGCTGGTTAAAATATAGGGGGGCCTACTCACTTTTTTTGGGGGTCCTCCATTTTTAATGCCACTAAAGGAAGTATATAGTTGTGAGGATATTAAACTGGGACGCTCCATGGGTTTATCCCCTTCCGAGGATATAAACATCGGCCCCCAGCCACGGCTTTCCCTTGCGGGTACGAAAATTACACGGGGCCTATCCATTTTTTTTTTTTTCAGAAAAATAGTCTTTTATTTTTTTAAATACTGTACGTAAGCGCACATACACTTACTAATTGTTTTTGTCATGACATTGTAATCACTATTCTATTTGTATTATGTATGTAA
>JARQOD010008272.1:0-36138 GCA_033576555.1 Oophaga sylvatica | reverse complement strand
ATGGTTCGTGGGTTCCTCTCTTTCGCCTGTAGAATGTTATCTCTTATGGTCAGCAAGGCTCTGTCACTCTCCTATCCCCACATGTATATTCAGAGCAATTACAAGCTTTCTGGCATTGAGATTCGCACAGAATTATAAGCTGCAAATCGATTTTCAGTGGGAAAATTCACAAACTTGGCAAGCTCAGATTTTAAAAATCTGCTCGTTTCTATTTATTGGTAAAATAGTTTGACTTCATTATAATAGCATCCAGTAAAGTTAGGAAACTGGTAATTGGCTTTATAAAAGATATAATCAAAAAGGCTTGAGGTCAGTAAGAGGCAGAAAGTATCAGGTCCAAAATCATTAGTAGTGTTGAGCGATACGATAATGCAAATATCGGCTATCGGCCGATATTAGCTCTATCGGCCTTTCGATAATTCGTTTCGATATTTTCGTCTTATCGAATACCGGAATCGGATTTGTCACTGTCACTGTGAGTGTCCGTCGGTCGGGTCTGTCAGGAGTCAGCGGCACTTACCTGGCAGAAGATCTCCGGCGGTCACGTCCTGGACTGCTTGATGGCCGCCATTATCTTCTCCCTGGCGGTCACATGCAGTTTTTCGCGATAACTGCAGTGACTGCAGGGTAATCCCGGCAGTAAAGCAGTCAGTCCGATGACGTCACCGCCGGGGAAGCAGGTAATCAGCTGTGCTGCGCCGGGATGACAGGCTCTGCCTGTCATTCTGATGTAGCAGAGCTGGATCGTCGTGGGACACTCGTTACTATGGACTGCGTCGGTCAGGTGGTATACTTTTTTTTTTTTTTTTTTTTTCATTTTTTTACAGGAGATCGATGGCGTCGCAGCAGGATGAGACAGTAATAAAAGAAATGAAAACTGTGTTTTTTTTTTTTTTATTAAATTAAAAAAATTTTTTTGGAACATTCACCCGTCCGGGTACATAAACAATTTAACTATTTATTTACATACAGGGACCCTGTCCGGGTTATTTAGACTTCTTTGGCTGGCCTCTTCCAGGTACCACCTGGTACTCTTCTGGTGCTTGCCAAACATCCGAGGCACCAAGGACCACCAGGACCTGATGACGTCGTGTGGCCTGTACAGTCAAGTCGTGACCCGCTATCTGGGTCTGTGTGGCCACCTCTTTCATCTCTCTCCGGGTCTGGAGCCCTATGTCACGGACTGTACGAACCCCAGGGGGCCTAACAGGCGCCGGGTACGGGCCACGTATCGATATCATGTCCATGGGTGGGTCTGCTGAGGAGACCACTGAGGGAGGCTGGGGAGATTTACGGCGTGGGGTGGCACTTTTGCAGAGGCCTGGATGTGGGAGGCTGAAGGCTTCGAGGGTCTCACAGGTTCCTGACACACTGGGGAGTAGGGGTCGCACCTGGTAACATTTAGGGCGTACCACCCATTGTAACCCCAGTGTCGGGTGTAAGTCACCAAGTCTCCTGGCAACAGGTCCCTCCCCGGGGTGTCCTTCTGGGAGGTGAGCCTCCACGTCCCGCCGGGTCACAAAGACTTCTAAATAAAGTCCAGGCTCCTTGATGAAGCCCCACCCACCTTTCAATTTAAAGCTCCGTACTGCACCCTTACGCCGCGGCTCACTCAGGGTTCCTTTGTCCTTTCTCATCCGGTCCTTATCTGCCCGGTCCTTCTCCAGGTGACGTTGGCGAAGTTTTAGGGTTTCTCGCTGTTCCCTTTGTCGCTCTGCTTCTTTCTCCCAACGTCTCCACTCTTCCTCCTGACGCCGATTGTAATTCTCCTCCACCAGTTGCTCCATGTCTCCACCACTCCACTGCAGCTTACAGTGTCCGGTTTGCGGCAGCTCTCCTGTCGCCCCCCAGTCCTGGCGGCGCTCCCCTGCGGAGGAAGCAGACGGCTCTAAATCAGATGACAGTCGGGGCTCCGGTACAGGCAGGTAGTGCTCTGGTGCCTGCGCGGCCTCCTCCATGAGGACGGGTGTCGCTTCTTCTGTCTCAGCGACCGGGGCAGACAGCGGGATTTGGGGTGCTGCCGGTGCGCGTTTTTGCAGGAACGGGTGCCTCCACTGCGACAACGTCAACCGGATCACATTGCAAGGGGCCTCCTCTACTATAACGGGTGCCTCACCTTCCGGTACAGACACTTCAGGTAAGAGGGATTGGCGCCGCTCCAAGTTTATTTTTGGGGCACGCCAGCTGGCTTCCATCCTGGCGACCTCCTCCCGGTGCCGGGCCAGGCCTCTCAGGGTATCCTCCGCTTCTTGCAGCGTAGGAGGGTTTACAGGCCGGGTGCCCAACGGTGATTCCGTGGCGATCGGGTCGCTTCCGTGGGGGGAGAGCTCTGACTGCTCCATCCCTTCCCACTTCCGCTCGTGGTCCATTAGCCATCTCTGCCAAGTCACATGTGTCATATCTGGAGAGGGCCCCTCTTTTGTAGGGAAGCGGGACCTTCTCACACTGAGGAGGATGAGGAGGCGGAACTCCAGAGCTGTGGGGCACGATGTTACATTGCAGTACCATTTACAGTGGGCGGCCATCGTTTTCACGCCACTGAGTGAGTGACACCCACGAAGAGCACGCCCTTCTTCTTCACCAGTGCCTCGTCGTGACGCAGATATGGCGGAAAAATGGCAAATACATTCTCTGATGATTTTAGCAATTCTCAAGCACAAAACCAGTGCAATTCAGGCACACAGGACTCGCTTATAGCGAGCTACAGAATCCTGTTCGTGACGCCCAAGTTGAGTCGCACAGAGCCAGAGGTTTTCGGGGTACTCGGCACCGAGCCCGTCGACTTCTATGGGGTATGTCACGTCTTTACCCGGCAATTGAATTAGAGTCGATTTTACTATGTAGAAGTGTATAAACTATAAATATATGTATATATATATGTCACAATGACATGTATATATATATATATGTATTCTATGTGTGTATATTTTGTGTTTACAACGAAAGAAAGGGTTTTTTTTGTTGCGATATTTTGTTCCCATAGACTTACATGGGACTTCCGGTATCGAAATCGGATATCGACGATATTTAGTGCTATCGGCGATACAATTTCGATACGATATTTTTAGATATCGAGCAAAATCGCTCAACACTAATCATTAGCAGAAGACAGGAGCAGTTTGTCAGGCTTCAGTACAGGATTATTTCAAATTAAAGCAGGGACAGGTATACTCGAAAAATAGATAAACAAGAAAAAATCAGAAAATTATTATTTCAAATTAACCCCTTAAAAACATGATGTACGGAGTTCATCAAATGCCGTCTCCCTGACTCTGATGTGGGCTCGTAAGCCAAGTCCACATCTTTGCTGGTAGATGATGGCTGATTTAATCAACCATCATCTGCCTGTAACAGCCACTCCACTCATGGCTGTTAACCTATCAAATGCCATTGCCAATATAATGACAGTGGCAGTGATAGCATGCCAGCATAGTAGCATAGTGGGCGTGCTTTTCTATGCGGTGTGCCCTAAACATGATTGCAGGGCACCAAGGAGTTGTCATGACAGCCAGGGATCTGCTTAAGACCACTGTACCTGTCATGACTATTCTCCCATGAAAGTCAGATTGTGGCTGGCATTCTTAGGCGCCTGTGATTTTTTCTATATATTGCATAGCAGTGCTATGGTAGTGCTATATGTAGTACAAAAAGATAACAAGTTTAAGTCCCCAAGAGGAAAAACAAATATTGTGAAAAATAAGTAAGAATTGTGGAGACTCCGGGGGTCGGCGTGAGCCCTGGTCTGCTAGCTTCAACAGCAAAGACCAGGGATCGTCCCACCGAACGCCTGCTCTTCCTTTAACGTGGGTGTAACGTTAGTCAGACAACACAGGGTTAGGATAAAACAGTGCGGCAATACTTTATTGAACCAGAAAAAAGGCAGATAACACATAGAACAGTCCCAGCACAGTACCCAAGATGGTGCACATTACCAAGTCTCGCCCCTCCGCTGACTCTCCGTGATAATTGCAGCTGTTACTTCAAATCCTCCAGAGTCACCTACCCTACCTGTGACATGCACAGTGGAGGAGACAACAAACTTAGGAAGATGACAATCCATTGAGGTACAAGGCCAGTTGACCCAAGGGTCACAACCTGACTTCTCTGAACATCTCCATGAAAGCCAGGCGACTGGCAGGTCCCAATCCTGGTTTTCTCCAAACGTATCCATAGATTCCATGTGGCCGGATGGTCCCAACCTGGCTTTCACCAACAGATCCATGGGTCAGTGATGGTCAAAGGAGCAGATCTGTATTCTTCCAACGTAGGCCATGGTTTCCTAAGCTGACATCCTGTAGCATGATAAATCTGTGTCCCTCATGTTGGAACTGTGATGTTTTAGCTGCTGTCCTGTCTCTGGTCCTTTGGATGTCTGGTTGTCTTGGCTGAATCTCTGACTCTCTCTGTCTCATAGAGGCATATAATCTCTTTTTATGGTTAATAAGTGTCCTTCAATTAGTATTTACATGCATGTAAAGGAGAAGAATGGATATTTATTAACACAGTTTATCCTCCTCTATTTTAAAAGTCAACAAACTTACTGGCCTAGACAATATGTAATTAGCAAATCAGCAAACATCACAAGTCATCAAGGATAAGAGCACAGTATGCTACATCAAATGTCAATTTACAAGTCAATATTACAGGCTTACACAAGTAAAAGTCTGTTTTCTTGACAAACCAGAAAGAAACACATAAATTCAAAAGTCAACATATAGATAAGTCTATCTTCCTGGCTTGCTAAAAATAGATGTCTGGTTAATTAAGATACAATACTGTGTCCTCACATTGCTTCCCCATCTTAATTAGCAAGATGTGATATATCAGGGACAGTCCACAGCATGTCTTTAAGCACAGTCATTAATGTGCGAAGTCTCACCTTTATGACAACAAAACTTTGCATCACCCAGTTTCCTTGCAAAAATAAACTCCACACGTAATTGAGGAGATACGACTCATATCCATTGTGTCCACACATGGTGTCCTTCTCATTCTGTAGTTCCTGGATTAAATCACAATCCGTCGAAGCTGGCACAGATCCTGTTGTTTCAGTTTTTTATTGAGGTCATTCATCCACCCCGGTCTTCTTCCCAAGGCCGATTTGCTGGTTTTGGACATAGTGGCATCCAAAACCTGCTGTGCATGTCTCATCAATGGTCTCCTGGGTCTGTCTGTATACCTCCCTGGTTGTGGAACCCTGGACGGTGTCTGAGAACACCAGTCCCCTGCAGCTTCCCCGTTCCGCTGGGCTGAGTAGTATCCCACTGCTGCCACCATAATGTGGAAACACATTAATTCAAAAGTCAACAAATAGATAACAGTCTATTTTCCTGGCTTGCTAAAAATAGACATCTGGTTAGCTAAGATACAATGCTGTGTCCTCACAGAAATGTTTTAAAAAATAGGAAAAAATAAAAAAATATGAAAATTCAAATCACCCCACTTTTTCCCACATTAAAAAAGAAGAAATAAAAAGAAAAAAAAATTTGGTATTTATTCAATCTATCAAAATCTAAAATAAATTAATCAGATCAATAAATGGCGTAATGAGAAAAAAATCACAACAGAACGGCAGTTCTGCCGCAACAACACAAAGAAATGTAGTAAGAGGCTATCAAAACATTGTATCTACCCCAAAAGAATATGAATAACAAAATTGGCTTGAGGCATGGCAATGATGAGAGGTAGGCACCTGCCTAGGGTGCTGCCTTCCCAAGGGGAGTGCACTTTGGGGAGAAAAAAGAAGTGCCGTGTCAGTCACTGACACCACTCATCCCTCACTCTGCCTGCCACCCTGGCCGTCGCTCCCTCCCTTCACTTAATTGTATTCATGTCTGTCAGACGCAAATACAACTGATATCAGAGCAATGCTGATCAGGACAGAAGCAGAGGACCTGTAATCAACTGCCTACTCTGCTGAGATCTCTAGCAGAACGCAGGCCACTATCGGCCTGTGTCCTGTTGGAGACAGCGCACACAGGGGATGATTGATGGTGCGATACGGTGACATCATCATGCCATCCAGTGTCCATTGCTGTACAGGAAGCAAGATAAAAAAAGTGGCCGCAGAGTAAAGAAAGTAAGGATTAGGTGAGTATAAGCCTTTTTTATATTTTGCCAATGAATCGAGGACATATGAAGGTCTGGATGTGGGGAGATGTGAGGGGCTGGCTGTGGAGGAATATATGATGGGCTGGTTGTTGGGGACATAAGTCAGGATGGCTGTGAGGATATATGAGAGGCTGGCTGTGGGAGCTATCACAAGAGGGGCTGTGGGGTCATCATTTTATTTCAGAGACTGTGTGAAAATTATACTGTGAGCTATGGGGAAATTATACTAGGAGCTGTGGTGGATTTTATACCTGTGCTGTGGGTACATCATACTATACAGGATATGTGGAGAAATCATTGTACAGGGGACTGTGAGGAAATCATACTGTATAGGGGGTGTAGGGATCCAACTCACTCAGCTGCGACGGAGGCAATCAGGACGCACTTTTATATCAAAAGTTCATCAGGTTTATTGCTTCATAAACCTCACAGCAACATATAGTACAGTTCCCCAGTACTTCAGCTCGGTCCTGGAACCTCACTCCTCAGACACAGAGACCTCTCTGTAATGTCCCGCCGGGACACACTGGCAGACTCCCACACTCTCCACTTGTCTCATCCAGACTCCCTTGAGACACTTCCCAGTCTCAGACAGAATCCCTTGAGACAGACTACAGAGACACTTCCCAGTCTCCCGCGATCTCTCTTCCAGGTGCAAAAACACACTCCATTACATAGGTGTAACTCCACCCACAGGTGAGGTCAGGAATCACATGGTTAGGTCACATGGTCATGACCTCACCACAGGTCCTTCAGATGCACACCATTACATACAGGTTTTATCCCGGGTATTCAGACACATACCCCTTGGGTGGGTTTGTAGGTGACTGGACCCGCCCAGCTCTCCAAGTCACCTGGAAGCCTCCCAATGTATAGCACAACTCAGCAGCAGATCCGCTGAACCAAAACATATCCAGGCTTCCATCACAGGGCCACCCACCTCTGCGATACATACCGTCCATCCATCACATGCCTCCATGCATATCCCGAGGGCCATACACAGTGCCCCCTAGCTGCATCAGGGTCATTACACCACATACCTCCCCCCTCTGTTCAAACTTGTGGGGTTGAACACTTGTTACCCGACCAGAGATCCTTCTCGGTCGTCTCTGCCAGTCACCCCGTCTCTCTAAGTCGGGCCCTGCTACTGATCTCTTTTGTAGGCATCTGTCCTCCGACTCTGTCACATCTGTTGCTGACGCCCCCCTGTCAGACCACCCACATCCCCAGCGGTCAGTACGGCGTCGCAATTCTCTTGCACCCCTACATCCTGTCTGGTCTGCGTCCTTTTAATTTTTTCCACTATAGGTTCTCCTATTTAGGTCACTTATCACTGAGCTAACTGAGGCATCACTACTTCTACCTCTTCTCCTCTCTATACCACGGGTTGAAGGTGGAGGCCATCTTCTTTCTATTTCCTGCAGGTTTCTGTTGACCTGGTCCCTCTCAAATCGTAGCAGCTCTACTTCTCTTAGGTACGACACACGATACTCCAGGAGCATCCGGACATTCCCCAGGCTCTCCATGGATCCGATAATGAGGAACTGAACCATCCCCTCTTTACCCACTACCTGGACTTCGTCATCAGCCGGAATCCTGACTCTCGTCACACCGGACTTGTTCACCATCGCCTGCATCACTTTCCCGAGTCTTCCGATGACTTTCTTCACCAGACCTCTGGGCACTTGAACGATGTCTTCCATCAAGCCAAGCTGATTTTGAGCCTTTCTTGCTTGCTCCAGATGTCGAGCGGCTTCTTTATTTCTCAACAGGATTACCTGTTTCGTGCGGAGACAATGTAGGTGCATGTCCCTCAGGATAGCCACCCGCTTCATCGTGACTTCCCTAGTCGACAGTATGACCAACTGTTTCACCCAGTTCACACTGCATGCTTCTACTGCCTTTCTAAAGGCCTCATGCACCTCCTCAATGGCACACACTTCTCGCCTTCTTCGGGTATCTCTATTACACACTTGAAAACGGACCCGTCACCTTCTTGGACAGACTGTTGTACCTCCTCGTCCTGAGCGTTAGTACGGTTTTCCAAGACCTCAATCTCCTTTGTGTGGCCATCTGCATGGCACTTCCCCGGCTGGATTTCTTCTCCCGTAAATTTCTGGAGCTGGACACCAGTCTCCTCCTGTATCTTGAGCATACGGAGAACTTTATCTTGCTCCTCTGCCAAACAGCGACACTCATCCTCCCTCCGGAGAAGCTCCTGCTGGTGCTTCACTTGGGCCTCTCTGAGCTTAGAGACTTCCTTCTCCAGCTCCTCCATTCTGTGCTCCATTATTCGTCACCCTTTCTTGCTCGACTGCCTCTTTCACTGTTTCTTTAAACAGTTCTATCTCCTGGTCCAGCTCTCTTTTAGCCAGCACCTGTCGCACCATTACTTCTTTAATTAAATTTTCGGCTGAGTACTCTTGCCCATGCACACTCTGCGTCTCCAGAGTTCCACCCGTTCCTGAATCCGCAGTTTCCACTGTCTCACGACTCCCGGTAACTTCAGAGAGCTCCAGCTCTGCCTCCTTATCAAGGACAGTCACCTGACCGGTACCTGACCCTGACTCTTCCTCATCATTTCTCTTCTTAGAGGATGTAGCCTGTCCCGCCTTTCCACGGCCCCTGCGGCGAGAGGAAGATCGGCCATTTTTACTTGGCTCCACCTTACTGCACTCGCTTTCCCTTGCGGTCGAGTCACAGTCTGCACAAGAGTCACTCTCGGGGCCCCTCCCGTTACCCTCTAACTGGGTGTCCGTTCTAGAGGTCTTATCTACCACATCGTCATTGGTTCTACTGTCATCCATTTCAGAGGACATCATGTCAGTAAGTCGGGCAGACGCATCCTTTCCTCCTGTATCACCGTCTGCTACGTCACCGAGTTGGTCAGACCCGTCCACTTTGGGAGGAGTTACTGTGCTAATACACCTCGCCCCAACCGTACAGATCCCTCCATTCAGCGGCTGTATAGGAACTCCCCTGTCCCACAAGTCAGAGAACAGTTTAGAGTCCCGGCCTACAACTACTGGACACACCAAATTTGGGATTATAGCGACCTCCTGTTCCCTCATGTCCCAGCCTGCCCCCAAATTTACCCTGGCCACGGGATACTCCTTAGTGTTCTCATGAATGCAGGTGACCCCGACCTTTCTACCGGGTATTTGAGACCCCTTAGGTGCAACTCTGACTAAAGTCACCGGACTCCCCGGGTTGATCAGACCAACCATATCCTCATTATCTATCGGCAGGTCACACCCCCGTAGCCTGGCGCCTGGTGGATATTTCATATGACAAACTGGACACATATAACATATTTGCCCCGGGCAACAGTTTGTCTGCACCTCCCCTTTAACGTTGGGATCCTCCACCCCCTTTTTGCCAACCGCCCCCTTTTGGGACTCTGCCCCCTTTTGGGCCATCATTCCCTTTTGGGTTGCCACCCCCTTTTGGGACTCCGCCCCCTTTTGGGCCATCACCCCTCCTTGGGTTATACACCGTGGACTCCCCCACGGCTCTACCAGACCCCAGTTCGCACAGACCCTTATGTCTCTTTGGGCTGGTACTGTTCCTTTAAGAGGTCACCCACTCTGGACCTCTGATGTCCTTCTGGTACCTCACCAGCTCCTGCTGGTACTGCCACCACCCGCCAGCACCTCCGACTGCCACGTACAAGCCGCTGCTGCCACTGCAGCTCTTGCTGCTGCAGAACCTCTTGCTGTCCTTGCCACTGCCGCAAGTCCCTGCACCTCCGACTTTGTGAACCCGCTGGTCCACAGTCTGCCGCTTGTCCCCTTCGTGACCCCACGAGTCACAGCCAGCCGCTTGTCCCCTTCGTGACCCCACGAGTCACATCCAGCTGCTTGTCCCCTTCGTGGACTCTGACGAGCCACAGCACACACCTTACACGTGTTCCAGAGAAAAAAACACCAAGGAAAAAACAGTTTCTCACTGACACGCTGTAACAGAAAGTCACTTTTCCTGGCTGACTCCAGCCAAACTCCTCAACAGAACCGCATGGTTCTCAGTGTGGGACCGTCACAGGCTCCGCACACACATGTGTCCTGTCCAGGTGCTATTCAGGACCCCCGTCCAATACCCGGCTACCAAGTTCCAAGTCTCACCACGTGCTTCCAGGAATCCGATCCAACCTCAGGATCTTCCAACACTGATAGACCTTCCAGGAACCTTGCAGGCAGCCCTATTCAGGACACACTCGGCCAGAGATTTGCGGACACCTCCTCTGAGGTATCCTCTCAGCATGCTTTTTCTCCATTTTCAATGACCCCGGTCACCATAACACAGACTCCTGTCTGTCACCACTGTTTAACAGCTTCTTCAGATACCTCATATCAGAGGCACCACATAAACAAAAACACAGTTTATTCGTGACCACTGGTCACATTCACGGTTTTCACCGACCGTCCGTTCCTCCTCTGGTTCCTGATTCCCAGTCCTGGAACATGTGCTCCTTGGGTCGCTGCCCGCATTCTCCATCAATTGTAGGGATCCAACTCACTCAGCTGCGACGGAGGCAATCAGGACGCACTTTTATATCAAAAGTTCATCAGGTTTATTGCTTCATAAACCTCACAGCAACATATAGTACAGTTCCCCAGTACTTCAGCTCAGTCCTGGAACCTCACTCCTCAGACACAGAGACCTCTCTGTAATGTCCCGCCGGGACACATGGAAGTCTGTCCACACTGGCAGACTCCCACACTCTCCACTTGTCTCAGCCAGACTCCCTTGAGACACTTCCCAGTCTCAGACAGAATCCCTTGAGACAGACTACAGAGACACTTCCCAGTCTCCCACGATCTCTCTTCCAGGTGCAAAAACACACTCCATTACATAGGTGTAACTCCACCCACAGGTGAGGTCAGGAATCACATGGTTAGGTCACATGGTCATGACCTCACCACAGGTCCTTCAGATGCACACCATTACATACAGGTTTTATCCCGGGTATTCAGACACATACCCCTTGGGTGGGTTTGTAGGTGACTGGACCCGCCCAGCTCTCCAAGTCACCTGGAAGCCTCCCAATGTATAGCACAACTCAGCAGCAGATCCGCTGAACCAAAACATATCCAGGCTTCCATCACAGGGCCACCCACCTCTGCGATACATACCGTCCATCCATCACATGCCTCCATGCATATCCCGAGGGCCATACACAGTGCCCCCTAGCTGCATCAGGGGTCATTACACCACAGGGGTTTTAGGAGACATCATACTGTATATTGGGTCTGTGGTGGACATCATTGTGTATATTTAGGGTGTTGTGGATATTACACTTATTTCACTGAATGGACGACAACATCATACTGTGTAGGGGTACAGTGTGAGGGGGGATATAGTTTGGAAAGGACAATGTGGTCTGCAGTAAGAGGGCATATTGTGAAAAGGTGCACAAAGTGGATATGGAGAGGAAGCAGCTTGAAATGGAGACATTAGTATGGCAGAGGGACAGTGTGGTTATATAGAGAGTGTAAGGGAAAATTAGAAACCATGGTAAAGGCTGTGGTTCATAAGGGCAGACAGTGTGGCGGTTATAACTATAGGAGGTTTATTTAGATCATAATTTGGACAGACATTTTTATGCAGAGTGCATTTTAATGACTGTTATTTTTAAATGACACTGTGTCGGGAAGTGCTGCAGAAGACCGGAGAAGAGGGAATATGGAGAGACAAGCTGTGGATGTGAAAAGTCATCATGTCATTTGGACAAGATGGAGACAAAAAGAAAAAAAACACTCATAGATACTGACTATGTCTCATCAGTAGTGTTGAGCGATACGATAATGTAAATATCGGCTATCCGCCGATATTAGCTCTATCGGCCTTTCGATAATTCGTTTCGATATTTTCGTCTTATCGAATACCGGAATCGGATTTGTCACTGTCACTGTGAGTGTCCGTCGGTCGGGTCTGTCAGGAGTCAGCGGCACTTACCTGGCAGAAGATCTCCGGCGGTCACGGCCTGGACTGCTTCATGGCCGCCATCATCTTTCCCCGGCGGTCACATGCAGTTTCTCGCGATAACTGCAGTGACTGCTGGGTAATCCCGGCCGTAAAGCAGTCAGTCCGATGACGTCACCGCCGGGGAAGCAGGTAATCAGCTGTGCTGCGCCGGGATGACAGGCTCTGCCTGTCATTCTGATGTAGCAGAGCTGGATCGTCGTGGGACACTCGTTACTATGGACTACGTCGGTCAGGTGGTATACTTTTTTTTTTTTTCATTTTTTTACAGGAGATCGATGGCGTCGCAGGATGAGACTGTAATAAAAGTAATGAAAACTGTGTTTTTTTTTTTTTTATTAAATTAAAAAACTTTTTTATGAACATTCACCCGTCCGGGTACATAAACAATTTAACTATTTACATACAGTGACCCTGTCCGGGTTATTTATAATTCTTTGGCAGGGGTGTTCCAGGTACCACCTGGTACTCTTCTGATGCTTGCCAAACATCCGAGGCACCAAGGACCACCAGGACCTGATGACGTCGTGTGGCCTGTACAGTCAAGTCGTGACCCGCTATCTGGGTCTGTGTGGCCACCTCTTTCATCTCCCTCCGGGTCTGGAACCCTATGTCCCAGACTGAACGAACCCCAGGGGGCCTAACAGGCGCCGGGTACGGGCCAGCTATACCTATCATGTCCATAGCTGGGGCTGCTGAGGAGACCACTGAGGGAGGCTGGGGAGATTTACGGCGTGGGGTGGGCACTTTTGCAGAGGCCTGGATGTGGGAGGCTGAAGGCTCCGAGGGTCTCACAGGTTCCTGACACTCTGGGGAGTAGGGGTCGCACCTGGTAACATTTAGGGCGTACCATCCATTGTAACCCCAGTGTCGGGTGTAAGTCACCAAGTCTCCTGGCAACAGGTCCCTCCCCGGGTGTCCTTCTGGGAGGTGAGCCTCCACGTCCCGCCGGTTCACAAAAACTTCTAAATAAAGTCCAGGCTCCTGGATGAAGCCCCAACCACCTTTCAATTTAAAGCTCCGTACTGCACCCTTACGCCGCGGCTCCCTCACCGTACTTTTATCTTTTCTCATCCGGTCCTTATCTGCCCGGTCCTTCTCCAGCTGACGTTGGCGAAGTTTTTGGGATTCTCGCTGCTCCCTTTGTCGCTCTGCTTCCTTCTCCCAACGTCTCCACTCTTCCTCCTGACGCCGGTTGAAATTCTCCTCCACCAGCAGCTCCATGTCTCCACCATCAAACTGCAGCTTACAGTGTCCGTTTGCGGCAGCTCTCCTGGCGCCCCCCAGTCCTGGCGGCGCTCACCTGCGGAGGAAGCAGCCGGCTCTGGAACAGATGACAGTCGGGGCTCCGGTACAGACTGGTAGACCTCTGGTGCCTGCGCGGCCTCCTCCATGAGGATGGGTGTCGCTTCTTCTGTCTCAGCGACGGGGGCAGACAGCGGGATCTGGGGTGCTGCCGGTGCAGAGGTTTTTGCAGGAACGGGTGCCTCCACTGCGACAACGTCAACCGGATCACATTGCAAGGGCTGGGATGCCCGCACGGACTCCTCTACTAGAACGGGTGCCTCACCTTCCGGTACAGACACTTCAGGTAAGAGGGATTGGCGCCGCTCCAAGTTTAGTTTTAGGACACGCCAGCTGGCTTCCATCCTGGCGACCTCCTCCCGGTGCCGGGCCAGGCCTCTTAGGGTATCCTCCGCTTCTTGCAGCGTAGGAGGGTTTCCAGGCCGGGTGCCCAACGGTGGTTCCGTGGCGATCGGGTCGCTTCCGTGGGGGGAGAGCTCTGACTGCTCCATCCCTTCACACTTCTGCTCGTGTCCATTAGCCATCTCTGCCAAGTCACATGTGTCATTAGCATCTGGAGAGGGCCCCTCTTTTGTAGTGAGGCGGGACCTTCGTGTTAGTTTCCGCACACTGAGGAGGATGAGGAGGCGGAACTGAAGAGCTGTGGGGCACGATCTTACATTGCAGTACCATTTAGAGCCATCGTTTTCGCGTCACTGAGTGAGTGTGTACACCCATGAAGAGCACGCCCTTCTTCTTCACCAGTGCCTCGTCGTGACGCAGATATGGCGGAAAAATGGCAAATACATTCTCTGATGATTTTAGCAATTCTCAAGCACAAAACCAGTTCAATTCAGGCACACAGGACTTGCTTATAGCGAGCTACAGAATCCTGTTCGTGACGCCCAAGTTGAGTCGCACAGAGCCAGAGGTTTTTGGGGTACTCGGCACCGAGCCCGTCGACTTCTATGGGGTATGTCACGGCTTTACCCGGCAATTGAATCAGAGTCTATTTTACTATGTAGAAGTGTATAAACTATAAATATATGTATATATATATGTCACAATGACATGTATATATATATATATATATATATATATATGTATTCTATGTGTGTATATTTAGTGTTTACAAGGAAATAAAGGTTTTTTTTAGTTGCGATATTTTGTTCCCATAGACTTACATTGGACTTCCGGTATCAAAATCGGATATCGACGATATTTAGTGCTATCGGCGATACAATTTCGATACGATATTTTTAGATATCGAGCACTATCGCTCAACACTACTCATCAGTTCTGTGGTTCCTGTATGTTCCTGATAACAACAACACACAGCACCTTTTTAGCATTGTTAAGGACATACAGTACAGACCAAAAGTTTGGACACATCTTCTCATTTAAAGATTATTCTGTATTTTCATGACTATGAAAATTGTAAATTCACACTGAAGGCATCAAAACTATGAATTAACATATGAGGAATTATGTACTTAACAAAAAAGTGTTTAACAACTGAAATTATGTCTTATATTCTGGGTTCTTCAAAGTAGCCACCTTTTCCTTTGATTACTGCTTTGCACACTCTTGATGAGCTTCAAGAGGTAGTCACCGGAAATGGTTTTCACTTCACAGGTGTGCCCTGTCAGGTTTAATAAGTGGGATTTCTAGCCTTATAAATGAGTTTGGAACCATAAGTTGTGTTGTGCAGAAGTCTGGTGGATACACAGCTGATAGTCCTACTGAATGGACTGTTTGAATTTGTATTATGGCAAGAAAAAAGCAGCTAAGTAAAGAAAAACGAGTGGCCATCATTACTTTAAGAAATGAAGGTCAGTCAGTCCGAAAAATTGGAAAAACTTTGAAAGTGTCCCTAAGTGCAGTTGCAAAAACCATCAAGCGCTACAAAGAAACTGGCTCACATGAGGAGCGCCCCAGGAAAGGAAGAACAAAAGTCACCTCTGCTTCTGAGGATAAGTTTATCCGAGTCACCAGCCTCAGAAATTGCAGGTTTACAGCTGCTCAGATTAGAGACCAGGTCAATGCCACACAGAGATCTAGCAGCAGACACATCTCTTCAACAACTGTTAAGAGGAGACTTTGTGCAGCAGGTCTTCATGGTAAAATAGCTGCTAGGAAACCACTGCTAAGGACAGGCAACAAGCAGAAGAGACTTGTTTGGATTAAAGAACACAAGGAATGGACATTAGACCAGTGGAAATCTGTGATTTGGTCTGATGAGTCCAAATTTGAGATCTTTGGTTCCAACCACCGTGTATTTGTGCGACACAGAAAAGGTGAACTGATTGACTCTACATGCTTGGTTCCCACCATGAAGCATGGATGAGGAGGTGTGATGGTGTGGGGGTGCTTTGCTGGTGACACTGTTGGGGATTTATTCAAAATTAAAGGCATACTGAACCAGCCTACCTACCACAGCATCTTGCAGCGGCATGCTATTCCATCCGGTTTGTGTTTAGTTGGACCACCATTTATTTTTCAACAGGACAATGACCCCAAACACACCTCCAGTCTGTGTAAGGGCTATTTGACCAAGGAGAGTGATGGGGTGCTACGCCAGTTGACCTGGCCTCCACATTCACCAGACCTGAACTCAATCGAGATGGTTTGGGGTGAGCTGGACCGCAGAGTGAAGGCAAAAGGGCCAACAAGTGCTAAGCATCTCTGGGAACTCCTTCAAGACTGTTGAAAGACCATTTCTGGTGACTACCTCTTGAAGCTCATCAAGAGAATGCCAAGAGTGTGCAAAGCAGTAATCAAAGGAAAAGGTGGCTACTTTGAAGAACCTAGAATATAAGACATATTTTCAGTTTTTTGTTAAGTATATAATTCCACATGTGTTAATTCATAGTTTTGATGCCTTCAGTGTGAATGTACAATTTTCATAGTCATGAAAATGCTGAAAAATCTTTAAATGAGGTGTGTCCAAACTTTTGGTCTGTACTGTATAGGGAGTTGTAAGCTGATGAGATACAAATGTACAAAATTTGCTAGCGTCATAGACAAAAGTAAGGACCATAGTCCATAAGGGGAGCTCCCAATACAATGGGGTCAATAAAAGAGAAAAAATGGAGCCTGTATACGCCAAAAAGAATATACAAAAAAGTATGAAAACTTAATTGATATAAAATATATAAACTTTATTAAACATATTAAAAAATGAATGACAATATGACATGACTGTTAAAATTAGTAAATGCTGTTAGGGAAATGGCGAAGGCACAAGATGTGCAACAACACAAACAGGCGATTAATACTCAATGGTACACAAGAGACTGCATATCTATAATTGTATGCCATACTAGTCCAATATAAATCACAGTGGAAAGCAATCACTGGTCCCCAGGAAAGTTACTATAGAAAGTACTGTGAGATTACCCCATGTGGAATAGATGGCATTCAAATATAGGATGCACTCATAATAATGAGAAATCCCATGTAAATGTTTGTTTACGTGCAAAAATGGATGCCAAGTAGCTCATATGCTGGGGTAACAGTAGATGTATGTGTTGCCAAAAATGACCACACTGATCCTTGGACAGAAATAGCTAAAAGACAAGTAATAGCTGTGATGCAGTGGTAGCACACTATGCAGTGATGAGGCAGTGCCCAGCAAAGTTCAAAGCAAAAAAGTCTCTTTAATGTTCAACTCAAAAAACACAGCACACGATATCCTCTGGATTACAGTCACTAAACACACCAGTCCACCTCCTGAGACCATTTGCCATGGGCGACTGCACCACCATGTTAATGTTCTACTCACAACATTGCACAGTCCACGATATCTTCTAGATCGCAGCTGGGAACCATATCCTCTAGTTTAGAGTCACTAAACATGCAAGTCCTCCTCTAACCTGTTGCCATGGATGACTGCACTGCCATGTACACTATGGGTGCCAGGCTTCTCTACTGCCTTGGCTGTTTGGCTCCGCTCGCCTGTGTTCCCTCACACAGGTGGAGCGCTGCAGAGCCTTCTGCTCTGTACTTTTCCAAACAACAGAGTGACACTGAACCTGACATATCCAAACCCTATACTGCAGGGCTTTTAACTAGCAACCTGTGACCTTCAGCCACATGGAAAACTAAGGCCGGGAATGAAATTGACTGCATCACTTCTGTTAGGTATCGGGTGACGGCGGGATCCGAACTAGGATCTGAGGAGTCTGTGGTCTCCCATCCAGGCCCAGCCGAGGCAGATGCTGCTCAGCTTCGCCGTCAATTCCAACGCCTAGCTAACACCAGAGCGGCACAGGCTGTTACTAGAGTCTTTGTTCATAGTAGCCTTAAACCTAGGTTACAGAACAGGAAAAGGCTGTTATAAGCCTAAGTCCAGAAATGTCTGCACTGAGCATGTCCGTGACATGGCGAAACGTGATTGGTGGTTAATGTCAGCTGATCCTCTGACCTGGCATCGCCTGATTGGTCACAGATGACGTCATCGGTGATGCGATTGATGAGATGGCTGGGGGCGGAGCTTAGCCCTTAAATAGCTTGTCTGTCCGTGGCTCATTCAGATCATACTAAAATAGGCAGTGCTCATGTGTGGACGTACCAGAATCTGGGCTCCACATGCTCTCTAGCTGTGCTCTCCAGGGCCTGCCGATGCCAGAGTTCGCTCGGCTAATTAGAACAGGTCCTTCAAGCAGGATTAACTTATGCCAGGCAGGTAGCCAATGTGGTGCAGTTTTGCTACAACAAGAGGGTAGCGGTACACGCTGAGCAGACTGCGGGGCGCGTAACCAGGGCATCACCTGCCAGCTGAAAAGAGAGTTGCTCAGTCAGGTCGCACACCGGCTGGCAGCACGTGGGCATCGCCGCCAGCTGATCAGTCAGTTGCTCAGTTCGGTCGCACACCGGCTGACATCACGTACTCCTGGCGGGAGTCGCATGGACTACCTAGTCGTCTGGCAAGTGGCTTCTGTGCAGTCAACAGGGCTACGTCTATGCCAGCCTACAGCACATCTCCTGTGAAGTTAACGGAGATAGTGAAAATATCTCTCTCCTTGTGTGAAGTAACACAGGCGAGATCTAATATTATTCTTTAGTTGTCAGTTGTTACCTTCATACCTAGGGGGTGTTCGGCAGCAGTGACTAACTGCATCGCGGACCCGGGTTGGGTTGCAATCCATTATCCAATAAAGTTGTTGCAACCGAGCTCATAACAGTATCTGACCGCCAGGGTCTAGCCGACCATGGCTGACAACCAGCAGCTGCAGCGCTATGTTCAGCAACTAGAGGCCAGACTTAGGTCTCTGGAGCAAGCCGCTCCAGTTGCTGATCTCACTGCATTAGCTACTCAGGCAGCCGCACAAGCAGCAAATCTCGTAAACTCTGCTGCTGTGAATGCTGCGGTAGCTGCTAAAGTTTCATTTTGCTCTGCCGGAAAAATTTTCTGGTGACAGAAGATCCTGTAGAGGGTTTTTTAATCAATGCTCCATTCAGCTAGAAGTGATGGAGGCACGGTTCTCCTCCGAAAGGGCTAAAGTGGGGTTTGTCATCTCATTACTTACCTGCAAGGCCTTTGAGTGGGTTACTCCTCTGTGGGAGCGGAATGACCCGGTAGTGGCCAACGTGGGTCTCTTTCTTAGGACCCTAAAGAGTGTGTTCCTCAGTCCTCAGGTTGCACATGATACGGCTCTTTAGCTTCTTGCATTAGTGCAGGGGTCGACCACAGCCAGTCACTATGCCATCCAATTCAGGACACTAGCGGCTGAATTAGATTGGTCTGAGTCGTCGCTAATCCCGGTGTTCTGGAAGGGTCTGGCAGGGCATATAAAGGATGCTCTAGCCACCAGGGAGATCCCAACCTCTCTGGAAGAGTTAATTACTCTTGCCAACCGAATAGACCTGCGTCATTTAGAACGCAAGTTGGAACTGGGGGCTTCTAAACCTCGGTTTCGGCTGGCGCCATCGTTCTCTAGACCCATGTCCAAACCCGTGGTGCCCAACATAGAACTTGAACCTATGGATATATCCCGGACTAGGAATAGGCCTCCTCGTTTCCGTCCTGCACATCTCTTGGAGTATCCCAATAATAAGGGTCCCAAGCGGTCGGGAAACGAGAATGTCTAACCACCGTTGGAGGAGGTATGTTAGCTTCAGGGACTTCTTCCTCCAGACTAGCATATGAAGTGACATTGCTCTTCGGAACAACCACGGTCTCTGCCAAGGCGGTGGTGGACTCTGGGGCCGATGGCAATTTTTTGTCGTCAACCTTGGCCCAGAAGCACGTCGTTCCTATGGAGTTACTGTCCAGACCAATAAATATCCAGGTAGTCAACGGTTCCATGTTAGACACACAAATCACTCACCGGTCAATTTCCCTCACCATGTGGTTTCCTCAGGGTCACCAGGAGGATATTTCGTTCCTTATTGCTCCCGGTGGATTGGATGAGGTGCTATTGGGTCTTCCATGGCTACGTTGTCACAATCCACATATAAACTGGAACACGGGGGTGAGAAGTGTTCTTCCCAGTGTATGGTGTCATCAACACGGAAGGTGGTCTTAGACCCGGCGGTCGGTCTGAATGCGCTTCCAGAGCAATATTGGAGCTTTGCCGATGTTATCTCTAAAAAGGCTGCAGAGACCTTGCCTGCCCAACGACCGTATGACTGCGCCATAGATCTGATCCCCAGATCAGAGCCTCCTCACGGTAGGGTTTATCCCCTGTCTGTCCCCGAGACCCAGGCCATGTACGATTACATCAAGGAGAACTTGGCTCGGGGGTTTATCAGGAAATCGGTCTCTCCTGCTGGAGCGGGGTTCTTCTTCGTCCAGAAGAAAGGAGGTGACCTACGTCCATGCATCGATTACAGGGGATTAAACGCAATCACCATCAAAAATAAATATCCCCTACCCCTGATCTCTGAATTGTTTGACAGACTTCGAGGGGCTAAAATTTTCACAAAGTTAGACCTGCGGGGGGCATATAACCTCATACGAATCCATGAGGGCGACAAGTGGAAGACGGCCTTTAACACTTGTGATGGTCACTACGAGTATCTCGTCATACCCTTCGGATTGTGTAATGCTCCCGCGGTCTTTCAGGATTTCGTTAATGATATCGTTTGGGATTTATTGCTATTTTCGGTGGTAGTATATCTTGACGATATCCTAATATTTTCCCCTGACCTCTCCACACACAGAGAGGATGTTCGCAGAGTTTTTGAACTCTTGCACGCAAATTATCTGTATTGCAAGCTGGAGAAATGCCAGTTCAAACAAGAGTCATTACCATTCTTGGGGTACATTGTATCCAGTAAGGGCTTGGATCCCCAAAAATTGGTAGCCATACAAAATTGGCAGGAGCCCCATTCTCTGAAGGAGGTACAGCGCTTCATGGGGTTCATTAACTATTATCGACAATTTATACCGCATTTTTCCACACTGGTGGCTCCTTTGGCCGCGTTAACAAGAAAGGTGCCAACCCGAAAAACTGGTCTATGGAGACATCTGAGGCATTCCGGGAGATCAAATCTTATTTTTCGAAAGCTCTCGTCCTACATCGGCCAGATGTTAATAAGCCATTTTTTCTGGAGGTCGATGCCTCCTCCGTAGGAGCAGGTGTGATCTTTTCTAAAAAGAATGGGCAGAGTCGGAGAAGACCATGTTTCTTTTCTCTAAGACCTTTTCTCCAGCGGAGAGGAATTACACTATTGGGGATAAAGAATTACTCGCCATAAAATTGGCTTTTGCTGAATGGAGGTATCTTTTGGAGGGAGCTAAACATCCTTTTGTGGTATATTCTGACCATAAGAATCTCTCGTACCTACAGATGGCACAGTGTCTTAACCCGAGGTAAACTCGGTGGTCCCTCTTTTTTTGCCCGATTCAATTTTACCATCAACTTTCTAAAAGGGGAAAAGAATCCTCGGGCGGACGCTCTATCTCGGACTATGGATACGACGGAGGACGATGATGAGCCCAGACTTATCGTTCCTCCTGGGAGTATGCGGATGGTGGCTCCGGTGACTTTAGACCAGGTTCCACCCGGGAAGACGTTTGTTCCTCCTAATCTACAGAATGAGGTGCTCTCATGGGCACATGCCTCTAAGATTGGAGGTCACTTTGGAATCAAATGTACCACTGAGTTCCTCCAACGCTCGTATTGGTGGCCTCGGTTGTCCCAGGACGTTAAGGAATACGTCCAAGCATGTATCTCCTGCACGAGAAATAAATTATCTCATCAGAGTCCGGCGGGTCTTCTTCATCCGTTACCCGTGGCAAATAGACCTTGGGAGCTGATTGTGATGGATTTCGTGGTTGAGTTATCTAAGTCCCTGGGTAATAGACCATATGGGTGGTTTCTGACCATTTTTCTAAGATGGTTCACCTGGTACCTCTTCCTGGGGTTCCCTCTTCCCGGGTTCTGGCATCACTGTTTATCCGTCACGTTATTCGGCTTCACGGTATGCCTGATAGGATTGTTTGTGATCGAGATCCTCAGTTCACCTCTCGGTTTTGGAGAGAACTGTGTAATCTGTTTAGTATTGAACTGAACCTCTCTACTGCCTATCACCCGGAGACCAATGGCCTGGTGGAACGCACTAACCAGACGCTTGTAACATACTTGCGCCATTTCGTTTCTGCCAACCATAATAATTGGGCAACTTTGCTTCCTTGGGCAGAGTTTGCTCTAAACAATGCAGTGGCGGATTCCACAGGTCAGACCCCTTTCCTTTTGCATAATGGTCAGCACCCGCGTGTTCCGGTCCCTATGCCAGTTAACTCTGGGGAGCCTCGGGTCAGAGATTGGGCTATGGAGGCGCGGGACTTCTGGGACCAGACACAGGAAGCGTTATTGGCCTCCAAAAATCGGATGAGACAGTCGGCTGACACTCATCGTCATCCAGCTCTCGTATTCTCTCCGGGCGACAGGGTCTGGCTCGCGGGGAATCTGCTAAATTCGCCCCCCGTTTTATTGGTCCTTTTAAAATTCTGGCCCAAGTAAATCCCGTGGTGTATCGTCTGCAATTGCCTCGGCACTTGAAGATACATACACGTTCAATGTGTCGCTCCTGAAACCCGTTCGCCTGACGAAATTCTCGGAAGCTCAACACGCTTCTGACACCGGGGGTGAGGATTTCAAGGTAGAGGCGATTGTGGGGTCTAAGATGGTTCGTGGCAAAAAATTCTATTTGGTACACTGGAGGGATCGCTGTTCTGAGGATCGCACTTGGGAACCGTGGACCATATTCATGCTACCCTGCTCATTGAGGAATATGAGCGTCAGGTGAGGGGGATGTTAGAGGGGGGATAATGTTAGGCATCGGGCGACAGCGGGATCCGAACCTGAGGAGTCTGTGGTCTCCAATCCAGGCCCAGCTGGATGCTGCTCAGCTTCGCCGTCGATCCCAATGCCTAGCTAATACCCGAGCGGCACAGGCTGTTAATAGAGTCTTTGTTCATAGTAGCCTTAAACCTAGGTTACAGAACAGGAAAAGGCTGTTATAAGCCGAAGTCCAGAAATGCCTGCACTGAGCATGTCCGTGACATGGCGAACCGTGATTGGTGGTTAATGTCAGCTGATCCTCTGACCTGGCATCGCCTGATTGGTCACGTATGATGTCATCGGTGATGTGATTGACGAGATTGCTGGGGGCAGAGCTTAGCCCTTAAATAGCTTGTCTGTCAGTGGCGCTGATTGATCATACTAAATTAGGCAGTGCTCATGTGTGGACGTACCAGAATCTGGGCTCCACGTGCTCTCTAGCTGTGCTCTCCGGGACCTGCCGATTTCAGAGTTCACTTGGCTAATTAGAACAGGTCCTTCAAGCAGGATTAGCTTATGCCAGGCAGGTAGCCAATGTGGCGCAGTCTTGCTACAACAGGAGGGTAGTGGTACACCCTGAGCAGACTGTGGGATCTAATATTATTCTTTAGTTGTCAGTTGTTACCTTCATACCCAGGGGGTGTTCGGCAGCAGTGACTAACCGCATCGCTGACCCCGGGTTGGGTTGCAATCCATTATCCAATAAAGTTGTTGCAACTGAGCTCATAACAACTTCCATCTGTAGTCTGTTTCAATACACAAAAGCCCAGAGCAGGTTTTCCCTAAATCTGCCTTGGACAGCTAGCATGTCCAAGACCTATACTCACCTTAGTCTGCATTGAAACCACAGCTACGGCTGTGACTGCAATGCACTCTCATGGCCTCAATTTGCCTCCAAGGGCATCCTTGAGGAACACACAGTGCCCCCTACATGGGACACAGGTCACTGCCTCACATAGCACAGATTAAAAAAATGTAAATGCTCACCCATAGAGTGCAGAGTCATCTGAGTGTGTCAGACGAGCCCCCTAATGTGCATTTTGCGTCGGCTTCCTCGTGGGGGCTTATGTGTTATGCATGCATAGAGTAATTTATATGTCTGCAAGATACCTGTTTAAACAAGTGTAACAATGAGCACCGCATCGAACACGAATGTGAGTGGTGCCTCCGTCGTCATTTTCGTCACTTTATGCGTGTCAGGAAGAAAACTTCCGATGATGGCGAAGCATGACCTGTTAACAGCTCCAGTTTTTCATGTAGCTGTGTGGAGTTCACTTTACAATACAAGTCTATGAGAGCCTTGTTCTGGCTCTCATAGACTTGCATTATGCTTTTGTGACTTAGCTTTTGACTTCTGGCCAGTCAGAAGCTGCGCTCACAAGATGGTGCAGGGGGACCGTAGTGGCACCGAAAAAACTGTGAAAACGTCGGAGGGTGAGTATGTGATCAGGGGCAGGGGCTTTAAATTTACAGCACCACTCCAGTGCAGAAAAAAAACAAAAACGCTGGAGAGGTGCTTTAACTTTATTTAAATATTTAGAAATGACTGTGAGATATAAAACTCTTAGATATGTCAGTTGTGTACAGCCAAGTAAATAAATCAGTAATTTTTACATTCACCTCTTGCATGATTAATGTTCAGACCAAAATATTGTTTTTTTTGTCTCCTAACATTTCTTGTCAAATTATAACTACATACTGGCATTGAATATCTCTTGTTGTTCTATAGTGTTCTAAATAAAGAACAACTAAAATACAGAACACATTTATGCATTAGAATATGCAGGATATTAGTACATTGTCTTCGCTATAGAATATCAGTCAGTCTTGATGGACCACTTTTATTGCCCTCCAGTATTTGCCACAATAGCACAATCTTCAGGGTGAAAGGGGGAATTGAAGCATCATTAGCTTGGTCCATTGTTTTTTCACAATACATACTTGACTAGGACTGGTGTTCTCTAAAATGGAGGGGCCAATAGAGGGGTCAATAAAGGGGCCAACATTAATAGCTGCTAACACAAACCAAGCTGTTTTGTCTAGACCAGTTTTCAATCTGACAAGTACAGTCCTATTCAGTTTTTCTTTCTCATGTTGAGGACATGTTCTCAGTAGGGATGATAGAATCATTGACAATTCGAATTCATCAGGTTCAATGAATTTTTCCAATGAATTTTATTCACAGCATTTTGATATGAATTGCAATGCTGCAAAACGTTCAATTGCCCAAGAACCCAAGGACTGCATCAAATTTCTTTCATGCTCTTAACATAAACACACCCTTTGTAAAGTCAAAGTGGCCAATACGTAGAAATAGATGGTAACCCACTAGTAGCCAACAGCCCATTTAAAGCGCAATGTCAAACATTTCATGATTTTAAAATTTATAATTTATAATTATTTGTGATCAGGTAGACTATTTTGTGTAGAACACTGACTCAAACAGACAGTGCCACTGTCAGTGATAACATTACCCTGCTGTGATTGAGATGAGAGATGTGCCATCCATAAAGCACACTGTCTCCCACTGACAACATATCACTGATCAATCACACTGAATCTGTCCTGCTGCTACTTTCATTTTCACTGCTGCAGTTGAGCAACATATTACTGTCTAAAGTATTTCTTCAATGTTTTAGGTCTTTCTCTTCCTATCTCTAATGCTGAGCTGTGAGTCCTGATGTCCTCTCACTATCACCATAAAATAGCTGCTACATTCCCTGCTTTGGCTTTTATTCAATCTTTGATAGTCTCTCCTGATTTCTTGCACCGTACTATGCAATGTGATAGCTGTAAGGTATAATGGCGAAGCCCACTTTGTCACATCTGAGGTCATATGATTATTCTGTGGCTTATGTTTTTCTTGCAATTTGTAAAATGGATGATGGTATTTTTTGGTGATTCATGTGAATTTAATTGCAAACTTTCATAAAATTCTATATGAATGTGATTCAAATGAATTTAATTTTCTCATCACAGGTGGGAAAATGGAAAGGTTTCTCTCAAAATGCCATATTGGGGTCATGCTGAGAACTCCAAAATAATCATGAATGACTAGCATTGGTACAGCATATGGTTGATCATGTAGTACTACCTGCAGTAACTGATGATGGGAAATTGCACAGCCAAAGCTTACCCCCAGTTATGCTAGCTGATGACCAGGTGTACAGAATCCTGTTTTACATTCAAAAGAGGTTTGTCTTTGTCAGACTACCCTCTTATAGGTATCTAGTATATATATCTAATGTATTTAATGGAGTTGGCTATAATTAAAAAATAATTAATCAAAAACAGTATCACTCTTTTCTAAAGGCTGTGTCTCATACTAAAGTTTTTAAGGAGGGGCTACCTTCTCCTCTTCTTGCCAATTCTGTGAACCACCAAAGGGATACACAACGGCATTCGAGCATTAAACGTATTCCATTTGTGCACACATTTCATCCCTATGCATATCTATTACACAGGACTAGTGTTGAGCGATACTTTCCGATATCCAAAAGTATCGGAATCGGAATGGTATCGCCGATACCATTAAAATATCGGCGATACCCGATACCGATACCGGAAGTCCCATGTAAGTCTATGGGAACAAAATATCGCAACTAAAAAAACCTCTTTCTTTCCTTGTAAACACTAAATATACACACATAGAATACATATATATATATATATACATGTCATTGTGACATATATATATATACATATATGTATAGTTTATACACTTCTACATAGTAAAATATCCTCTGATTCAATTGCCGGGTAAAGTCGGCTTCTGTGAAAAGACAGAAGCACCCGACATGAAATGACACTTGGTGTACATAGGGTTAACCATGTCTTTTCATGTCCTTTGCTATCTGATTTGCACAAACAATTACATCAGTCTATGTGTGCAAAATTTCACACCTGTAGGGGTTAATTAAAGGTGTAAATTCGTTGTAAAAAAAAACGGACTTTTTTGCTACGAATTTACACCTTTAATTAACCCCTACAGGTGTGAAATTTTGCACACTTACACTCATGTAATTGTTTGTGCAAATCAGATATCAAACTACATGAAAAGACATGGTTAACCCTATGTACACCAAGTGTCATTTCATGTCGGGTTCTGCATTTTCACAAAAGCCGGCAATTGAATTAGCGGCTATTATACTATGTAGAAGTGTATGAACTATAAATATATATATATATATGTGTCACAAATTCAATGACATGTATATATATATATGAGGTGTAAAATTGCAGAAAAAAAATGCGTGGGCTCCCGCCCTATTTTCGCAACCAGACAGACAAAGCCAGTGAATGGGGGCAGATAATAATAGCCCAGAGAGGGACCATTTTTTTTGGCCCCCCCCGGCTACATAACATCTGCCCCAGACACCCCAGAAAGGGCAAATCTCTAATTAGATTTGCCCTTTCTGGCACTTTGCCCGTCTATTCCCATTGCCCTGTAGTGGTGGCGAATGGGTTAATAAGGGGTTAAAATGACCTTGCAATTGAAAGGTCACTTTAAGCCAGGTTAATAATTGAGAGCTGTCAATTAGACAACTATCAATTATTAATCCTATTGTATGAAAGAAAAATCAAACACACACACTTTAATAAAAAAGAAGTTTAATGAAATAATCACACAGTTTTTGACCATATTTTATTTACCTGCTAAAACCATTTCCTGTAATAAAAATAAAATAATAAAGCAAAATTATTCTTACCAATCCGATGCACAGTCAGGTCCCACGGTGTAATCCTTCAGAAAGGGTTAATGTTTACTGCAGGGACCGCAGCTAATGCTGCAGCCTCACAGTAAACCCCCAAATGAATGAGCTCCTCTCCTGGCTGACAGGAGAGGAAGTGGAAAGCTTAATTGATTGCTTTCCACTTTCACTTCAGGTCAGCCAGGGACACCATCAGTGACGTCAGAGGGAACTGATTAACAAAAATAGGGGTTCTCTTCGAAAAAAAAAATGGCGTGGGGTCCCCCCTATTTTTGTTAACCAGCCAGATGAAGCAGACCGCTGAGGCCTGGTTTTTCAGGCTGGTAAGGATCCAATATCCATGGACCTTGCAAGCCTGATAATACCAGGCCACAGCAGTCTGCTTAGCTTGGCTGGTTAACAAAAATAGGGGATCCCCTCGAAAAAAAACGGCGTAGGGGTCCCCCTATTTTTGTTAACCAGCCAAGTAAAATGCAGACTGCTGCGGCCTGGTATTAAAAGACTGTCAAGGCCCATGGATTTTGGCCCTCAACAGCCTGATAATACCAGGCTACAGCAGCCCCACATTTGGCGCATCAAAAGATGTGCCAATTGTGGCACTTTACCCGGCTCTTCCCACTGCCCTGTAGCGGTGGCAAGTGGGGTAATAAGGGGTTAATGTCACCGTTGATTGCACGGTGACAATAAGCCCGGTTAATAATGGAGAGGCGTCAATAAGACACCGATCCATTATTAATCCCAAAGTTTTTAAATGTGTAAAAAAAAGACACAGCAAGAAAAAAGTCTTTTAATGAAATAAAAGAGACAACACAGTTTTCATTTTTTTTATTACTCTCTCATTCCTGCGACGCCATCGATCTCCTGTAAAAAATAAAAAAAAAACAAACCAACAGTATACCACCTGTCCGACGCAGTCCATAACGACAGTCCCACGACGATCCAGCTCTGCTACATCGCAATGACAGGCAGAGCCTGTCATTGCAACGCAGCACAGCTGATTACCTGCTTCCCCGGCGGTGACGTCATCGGACTGACTGTTTTACGGCCGGGATTACCCAGCAGTCACTGCAGTTATCGCGAGAAACTGCATGTGACCGCCGGGGAGAAGAGGATGGCGGCCATGAAGCAGTCCAGGCCGTGACCGCCGGAGATCTTCTGCCAGGTAAGTGCCGCTGACTCCTGACAGACCCGACAGACGGACACTGACAGTGACAGTGACAATTCCGATTCCGGAATCCGATATGACGAAAATATCGGTACTCGGAATCGGATTCCGATACAGCCAACATCGGCCGATACCCGATATTTGCAGTATCGGAATGCTCAACCCTACACAGGACCATTAGAAAACACTGGCCCTTATTGACACAAGCGCATCCCAACATTCCGGAGTTTTCAGAACCGTTCCTACCCTGTTTCAGAAGACCTGCTAATCTCAAAGATGGATTAGTGAGAGTAGACATAGGGTCTATACGCACCAAGAAACAAGTTTTTCAGCTGCAGATGGAAGCAAGGGGGACACTTCTTTACTTCTGGGTAGGGCGGAGCCAGATAGTAGGACTAACCTCAGGTTCTAAAAATGGGTGTTGTCCGGCCCCTCCGGCTCTGGCCCCTCCCGCGGTACACTCCAGTTTTCGACTTGAGGTCCAAGTAGGAAGGAAGGCTGCTAATGCAGCTCCTCAGAAATCACCTCAGAAGAGTTTATTATTTTACTCGGACAGGGTCCTGGACTTTATGTCTAGAGGATCAGGGTACCGGCGCTGCTGGACCCCATCCTCTCCCCTGGCAGAAATGTATTCCCTAAATGGTGGTCATTGCATTTTCTTGCCGGCCCGGGGGGAAGAGGTGGCTATCCCTGACAGGACGCATACCACGTTCTGGGTCACTGCGTTCCTTGTTCTCATGGGGAAGCAATGGGCACAGCGTCACATATCCGTGGAGGGTCCCTGTGGCGTTTTTGGCTGGTGAGTACTCTGCATTATATTTTGATATGTGCGAGTGATTACAGCGTCTGCGGTGACAGCGCTGACTGTTATTGTTGTTTCCCACTATTTTCTCATGATTGGGCATTTTTAAAAAAAAAAAAAAAAAAAAAGAGAGCGATTTTTTATTTAATATGTGCTGTGTGTTTTCGGCGCTGCAGCGCCGTTACAGTGTACAGGGAGAGGAGTGCATAAGATCTCCCACACTTTTTTGACTGAGCAGAGAGGGGGCGTGGCTTCGGGCTTTCCCAGCTTTCTGATTACAGGAAGTGACTGGCTCCTTCTCTTCCTGCTCTCTGCGGCAGCCATTACAGCTCTCCTGGTCTCCTCTCCTCCGTTTCTGTATACAGGCATTTGAGACAACACCAAGCCAGCCGGGTGAGTCGCTGCTATCGCTTAGGTAGCAGCTTAACCCTTTAGCCTCCCGCAGCATTTTTTTTTTTTTTTTTGCTGTTTGCGCTCTCTAGCGCAGCGCTGCAGTTTTCTGATCATTGGGACATTGTATCCCTCAGTAACGGTCTGTGAGCTGTCTGCAGCGGGGGGGGGCGCCGTTGTTCACTGCTGGGGTATTCTTTTGCTTTTAAAAGAAGTTAACCCTTCAGCGTTTTGCTACTGTGTGAGACCACACTGCTCTGGTTATTCTCATCACTATACCATCTCAATAACCGGCATGTCAGATTTGAGTCAGGAGGCTGATCGTCTTCCTCGTCCTCTCCAGGACCAGCCCCGCGTTTCTGACACGATGGAATCCTCTGCACCTTCTAGCGCTGCTATTGGAGGTCGCTATGATGCCAAGTTTGATATGCTCGCTACTGCTATTAGTGGGCTTTCTGACCTTTTGGGTCAGTGGGTATCCTCTAGACCTTCTCATAGCAAAAAGCGTCCCAGGATTGCTATGCCCTCCCCACTAAGTGACTCAGATGATTCGGGCAGAGAGGATTTTCAGGAGCACTCTGCTTCCTTGTCGGGCCGTGTAGATGCTTTTGTCAGGGCCATACGAGAGGTACTGCAAGTACCTGAGGAGATGAATGATGATGAAGGTATACCCAGATGGTACCATGGGTCGCAAAGATCACGTTTAGCGATGCCAGCTATGAGTGAGTTTTCTAAGAAAGTAGAAAAGGAACGCTTTTGTCAAGATAAGCGTTTTCAGGGGACAAGGTTGTTTGAAACCTTGTATCCTTGTCCAGCAGACCTATTTGCTAGTTGGATTCCGTCCCCTGAGGTGGATATTTCTTTATCTAAGCTTAACAAAGCTACTATGCTTCCCGTCAAAGGGAAAGCTACTTTGCAGGATGCGCTGGACAAAAAGTCAGAGATGGCGGCCAAGGCCGGCTATGAAGCTGCTGGTCAGGCCTTTAGAGTGGCTTTATCTTCCTATTGTGCTTCTAGAGCTTCCATGGGTTGGACAGCTCGCCTGCGGATATCCCTGCAAGATGGGTCGTCTTTACAGGCAATAGATGAGATCATTAAGTTAATAGAAGAATCAGACCAATATGTCTGTGACGCTCTTTTGGATATGGCTTCCCTAATATCCAGAGCTCAGGCTTCTACAATCACTGTTAGAAGAGCGTTGTGGCTTAAACAGTGGACTGGAGACGCGGTCTCCAAGCAAGGGTTGCTATCTTTGCCTTACAAAGGTGGTCAGCTTTTCGGCTCTGACCTCACGGAATTGATTGCTAAGGCTAAGGCTAAGGAGTCAGCGTTGCCTCAGCGTAGGGCAGCTACGGCTGCTTTTGGCACTGACAAAAAGCCCGCCAAAACGGACTGACGCCAGAAGTTCACTCGAGGATTCTCGAGTGGGGGGGCGCCTGCTCCTGTTTCAAGCGGTTTGGGTCTCCCGTTACACCCAAAAGTTCCGCATGGAGTCGCTTCGCTCAGTGGTGACTGCCCTGTCACAGAACAATTTTCTGGTGTCCATAGATATTTGCGACGCCTATTTACACGTTCCCATCGGAAGATCTCATCAGCGCTTTCTGCGCTTTGCCATAGGTCAGGACCATTACCAGTTTGTGGCCCTCCCTTTCGGGTTGGCTTCGGCACCCCGAGTTTTTACAAAGGTGCTGGCACCTCTTATGGCAATGCTTCGGAGACAAGGGATCATGATACTTCCTTATCTGGACGATCTTCTGATTGTGGCATCCTCAAAGGAGGAGGCAGTGACGGCTCGCGATTTATCCCTTCAGCTCCTGGAGGATTTCGGGTGGCTGATCAACTGGGAGAAGTCATCCCTGGAGCCTTCTCAGTCAATCCTGTTTTTGGGCATGATTTTCGACACAGCGAAAGTGGTAGTTTTTCTGCCAAAGGACAAGCAAACCAGTATCCATTGTCTGGCACAGACTGTGCAGTCCTCAACGACAGTATCCCTTCGAAGATGTATGCGCCTTCTGGGGTTAATGGTCGCTTCGATGGAAGCTCTTCCGTTTGCTCAGTTCCATTGCAGAACGCTTCAAAGCTTCATTTTGAAGAGATGGAATCGTGCACAGGAAACACTGGATTGCAGGGTTTTAATCTCCCGCAAAGTGCGAGAGTCTCTGGACTGGTGGTTCCGTCCGGAACGGTTTTTCCCGGGAAAATCTTTTCTTCCCTGTCATGGTCGTTCTTGACCACCGATGCCAGCTTGACGGGCTGGGGTAGAGTTTGGAACAATCTCTGGATTCAGGGAGTTTGGTCACCGGAAGAATCGGTGTTACCGATCAACATCCTGGAATTGAGGGCAATTTTTCTTTGCCTCCAACATTGGACGGTCCCTTTGAGCGGATTACCAGTTCGTGTTCAGACGGACAACGCTACGGCGGTTGCGTATATCAACCATCAAGGCGGGACGAGGAGCTCCAGACTCATGTCGGAGGTATCTCGGATTCTGATATGGGCCGAGGCTCATGTGCCGGCCATTTCTGCGATTCACATACCAGGAGTTTAGAATATCCAGGCAGACTTTCTCAGCCGAAAGAGGATGGATTCAGGAGAATGGAGTCTTCATCCGGAAATCTTTGCACTTCTGTGCTCCCGATGGGGGACTCCTCAAGTAGACTTGATGGCCTCCAGGATCAATGCCAAGTTACCAACTTTCATGTCCAGATACAGGGATCCGACCGCGGTGGAAGTGGATGCGCTGGTGGTTCCGTGGAGCCAATACCAGCTGGTTTATGTGTTCCCACCGATATCCTTGCTGCCGCTTGTGTTACGTCGGGTCAGGCTGGAGAGGGTTCCGGCTATTCTGATAGCCCCAGATTGGCCGAGAAGGACGTGGTTTTCACGCTGATGTCGCTTCTGGCGGCGCCTCCTTTTCCTCTGCCTCTTCGACCGGACTTGCTCACTCAGGGTCCCGTGTGTCATCCGGGCCTGAGGTCTCTGCGTTTGACGGCTTGGCTCTTGAGACCGAGATTTTAACCCGTCAAGGGTTTTCAGAAAAGGTCATTGCCACTATGAGAGCGTCAAGAAGTCCGGCTACGACTAGGATTTACTACAGGATTTGGGAATCCTTCTTTTCATGGTGTTTGGGTTCTTCCAGGAATCCAAAGAAATTTTCATTACCCAACTTGTTGGTTTTTTTTTGCAGCACGGGCTGGATAAGGGTTTGGCATTCAGTACCCTGAAGGGTCAGGTGTCTGCCCTGTCGGTGCTTTTTCGTAAAGCTATTGCCTCGCGTAGGGATGTATGTGCCTTTTTTCGCGGAGCAGCCCGTCAGTTTCCTCCAAGGAAAACTCCTGTGTCGCCTTGGCGGCTTAATCTGGTTTTGAAAGCTCTTCAAAGTGCTCCTTTCGAGCCTATGGATGCTATTAATCTTTCTTTGCTTTCTTGGAAGGTTGCCTTCCTAGTGGCGGTCACTTCCTTGAGACGGGTTTCCGAGTTGGGGCTCTTTCATGTTCGCTACCTTTCTTGGAATTTTTCCCGGATCGTGTTGTTCTTCGCACGCGACATGATTTTCTCCCTAAAGTGGTATCTCAATTCCATGTCAATCAAGATATTGTGTTGCCTTCGCTTTGTTCAGAACCAAAGAATGCGAAGGAGCGGGCCTTGCACTCATTGGACTTAGTGCGGGCATTGAAGTTCTACTTGTCAGTTACGCAGAGTTTCCGGAAGTCGGATTCTCTTTTTGTGATGCCAGCAGGTCGTCGTCGTGGTCAACGAGCTTCTAAAGATACTATAGCTCGTTGGATCCGGTCAGCTATTTTGGAAGCTTACCGTGTTATGGACGAACCTTGCCCGATTAATATTCGGGCTCATTCCACGAGAGCTGTGGGCTCTTCATGGGCCCTTCATCAAGGGGCTTCGGCAGCCCAGCTCTGTCGAGCAGCAACTTGGCGTTCTGTTCACACCTTTACAAAGTTTTATAAGGTGGACATCAGTGCCTCCGCTGATGCGGCCTTAGGACGCAGAGTCCTTCAGGCGGCTGTATTTTGAAAACTTCTAGTTAAGTTTATGTTGCGCCTGTTGCGCATGTATCAAGGTGTTGGCTTCTGCCTGTTTAAGGTTTTTTCCCACCCTTGTTTTTGTACTGCTTTGGGACATCCCAGAAGTAAAGAAGTGTCCCCTTGCTTCCATCTGCAGCTGAAATACGAATTTTGGTAAGAACTTACCTGTAAAATTCTTTTCAGCAAAGGAAGCAAGGGGGACACTTCTCCCTCCCATAAGGCAGAAGGTGTTGTTTCAGATGCAGCGCGGCTCTCTCTGATAAGCGAGTTTCTGAGCTGAGATCAGCGCTCTACGGCTCTTTCCGGCATCGCCAGCTCATCGCAGTGGTCAGGTTTTGTGAGTGGTACCTGAGCTGTGTGGTATTCATGTTATGTGCATAACCTTGTTCTTTGAATCCTTTCAGTTTGGTTATGGCGCTCCGCTGGTGATTTATTTCTCCTTAGCTTGTGTACAAACTGGAGTGTACGGCGGGAGGGGCCAGAGCCGGAGGGGCCGGACAACACCCATTTTTAGAACCTGAGGTTAGTCCTACTATCTGGCTCCGCCCTACCCAGAAGTAAAGAAGTGTCCCCCTTGCTTCCTTTGCTGAAAAGAATTTTACAGGTAAGTTCTTACCAAAATTCGTATTTTTGTCTAATCCTCGTACAGGCACATACCCGTGCCTTCATTGTGCACAATGTAACAATGTACAAAAAGGCTCTCATTTTTTCCACCCACGGACGGGAAAGAGTTTTCAAATAAGAGATTTTCACACATGTGACACATCATTTGCGGTATATTTGATAAAGTGCCCTTGCGGCCTTCTCTATATAGGAGAAACCACACAAAGCATACGAGATAGAATTTCAAAACATAAATCGACAATCCACTGTAAAAATCTACTATTACCAATCCCACACCATTTTCATCTACAAGGCCATACTGTATCGCAACTAAAATTTCAGATTATAGAGACGATCCCTCCACTTAGACGAGGAGGAGATCGCATACTTCTCTTAAAGAAACAGGAATCCTATTGGATCCATACTTTAGAAACTCTTTCCCCGAAGGGGTTAAATAGGGATTATGATTTGATGTAATTTGTTTAATCATTTTTGTTCACCCGAATATTAATCTCTATTCCTATCTTATCTCTTTAGAGCCGATTGTATTGAATTTCCAGGATTTCTGGCAATATTGAATGTGCACCACCTTCACCGTTTTGCACAGAATATGTCACAGTACTGGCTCACATCATCTGCACTGGAAATGGATGGATAAGTGTCACAGTTAGTCACTCGGTCCAAATAATCACAGCACCCTGATGTTTGCAAACTGTTATTTATAATCAGCATTACCATTACGCTTATATAGGGGCGACTCTCGCAAATCATATATTTTAGTACGCTCATGCACCTCCGGTTTGTAGTTATATATTACATGTATTGGTAGCGTCATCACCGCGCCGACACAGGGGCGGTACTTCCAATTCACAAATCTCGGAACGCTCACGCACTTCCGGTCCCATAATCCTTGGTACCGGAAGTGGTCACTGAACCGCACGCCATACCAGGATACCGGAAGTCCCTGCAGACATGCTGATATCTCCTGGTCTCATTACAAATAGAGGGCACACACGCTCAGTAGTCACTGACAAGCGGCGGACCCTGCGTCAGTCACTCCAATAGGGTGAGTAATATTTGCCACCAGGCTTTGATATATATAGCGCTTTTATCACTATGCTTCAACAGAAAGTGCTTTATTTCAGACAGCACATGAAAAGCTATATCGGTCGTACGACGTTATCACTGCACGTACTAGCAGGGTATGATTTTTCAAATTATCCACTGTCATATATGCCTATCACCATTTTAAAATAGTGGATTATATTATGAGATCGCCCTCTTTACCTGTAGGCTGCACAATATCTAAATAACCTAGCAAGGTCATCCACAAGAAAGGGTATGCATGTTTCATATTATAAACTTGGTCCCACGGTTCACTGGTTATCACTTACCAACTTTTTCTATATATATAAGATTTCTTTTCAGACAAATATCCGTTAATGGAAGACTTGATACTTGATCACATATATTTCCTCAGTCCTGACACGGTATGTTGTGATTTCTCACATGATTTTTTGGTTTGTGCCTGGATTTAAATTCCAAAATCAAATAGAATCTTATATGTCAGGTTACCAATATTATGTTCTTATTTGTATATACATTATTTCTATTTTTTGAATCTTTATTTTTAAGGTTTCACCACCTGTAATAGGAGGCAATTGACAAAGGCAGATTGTATGCCGAAACGTTTTGCCATTTTGAAAACCGTATTAGTTGTCCATAATAAACAGCAACAGTTATCCACATCATA
>JARQOD010008271.1:0-36143 GCA_033576555.1 Oophaga sylvatica | reverse complement strand
CCAGCTTGCATGTTCCCGCCCTGATTCTCTCCTTTGCTTCTTAAGCAGCCACAGCTGAGCAATCAGTGCTTCAGAATCTAGCCTGCAGTGAACCTGTGACTTGACTCCTGTAAGCCTTGGACCTTGTACTCCAGCTATTCCTACTGAGGAACTCTGAAGCACTTGTGGACTCTGAACCCTGCTCTTTGAAAGACCCACGTTTGCATGGACTTACGGTAACAGAGAAGAAGATCCTGAATCTGTATTGGAGAGTGATTGCTGAGCTTGGATTACTCTGGCCTGCTGTGTCTCCTGTTTCTGTGTCTGCAAACTGTGTGACTATTTCTGCCAACTTGTATGAAGTAATACAGGACTTTTCTATATCAAACCTGTGACTCCTGTGTTTTCATCGCACCCAAGCACAAGACGCTATATGAACTGTACTACATACATTACAAGATTCTGAAGCCAAAACGTTAGTGTCTGCTGGGTCTGGAAGGCTGTGTCTGCTGTACTGTGGATATCAGACGTCCGGTTGTACTTTCTGTGATGACAGTGGTTGTGACTTCTCACAACCATTCCAGGTGAGCAATTCCCTTAAGTTTTTTCTTTTTGCAGTGTTACCACAGGTTAACACTATTGTTTTTTTTTTTTCCTTTCTTTTCTCTTTTTTGTCTGCTGTAACTCTGGATATCAGATGTCTGGTTGAAACTTTCTGTGATGATAGTGGTTGTGACTTCTCACAACCATTCCAGGTGAGCAGTTCCCTTAATTTTTTTTCTCTCTGCAGTGTTGCCACAGGTGAACACTATTGTTTTTTTTTCTCTCCTCTTCTTCCAGTAATCCTGTCTTAAAAGATCTGGAAAATGGAGGCCCGCATAAAGGAACTTTGCGGAGTGACTGATAATATCCTTGCAGATTTGCAGAATATAAAGACCCGTTTTACAAATCTACAGGACCTCAATAATCACAATTTGCAAGTGGTTGGACAGACTACCCAGGATTTGCGAGCCAGGATTGAGGTTCTAGAGGGGCGAGTCCAGGCTCCTGCCGTAGCCCCGAGTGCTGGGATTCCCAAGTTGCCCCCTTTTCGTTTTGGCGGTGAACGTGAGAAATTCAGGGGATTTATTAATCAATGCAATCTTTTTTTTTCTGCACATGCTTCACAATTTCCCACTGAACGATCTAAGGTGCTTACTATAATTATGTTGCTTACCAACAAGGCTTTAATGTCGGCAAACCCTCTGATTGAGACTGAGGATGATTGTTTGAATCACCTTGATGATTTTATTTCAGCCATGGGGCAGGTGTTTGATGACCCCAATCGAGGTGCAACAGCTGAAGCAGCCATGTTAGCTTTGCGCCAAGGTAAGCACTCGGTAGCTGAATATGCCTTAGATTTCAGGAGATGGGCCCTTGATACCACCTGGGACAGTTCCGCCAAAAAATCTATTTTTCGAAAGGGGTTATCTCCACTGATTAAGGATGAACTTGCTCGTGCCGACCCTCCCACTGCGTTAGGTGACTTTATTAACTACTGCATCCGTATTGATACTCGTCTGACTGAACGCAGGCAAGAGAGATGGTTCGAAAGCAATCGTACTAACCTTTTCCTACCTTCCTCTCCAGCTAAGGAACCTTTGAGTAGGATTACACGGGAACCTGAACCTGAACCCATGCAGGTAGACTCTTTACACGACGGGTTAGTGATGCACGCAAGGAACATCGTTTTAAGGAGAATCTATGTTTCTATTGTGGTAAGTCAGGGCACTTCATTATAAACTGCCCCAGCCGTTCTCGTAAGACTACTGCAGCACTCATTCATTGTGAGTGTTGCGAGAGGGGATCTGTCAGGTCCGAGCCTCAGGCTCCAGAGAGATCTGCAGCAACAGATCTTGATTTCTCGGACTTAAACTCCGTTACCTCTGAGGACGTTGACTGTGTAAACGCTGCCATTTTTCAAGTTTCCTCAGCGGTGTCCCAGCTGAGTTGTAAGAAAAACAATTCTCATTGCTTTCTTTCCATCAAACTCTGAGTTGACTCAGCTTGGGTGTCTAGCTCTGCTATGATCGACTCAGGGGCAAGTGGAAATTTTATGGATGTCTCCTTTGCTCTGAAACAGGGAATATGTTCAGTGAAGAAGGCTACTCCAGTACAGATGGAAACTGTGGATGGCTCCCTGCTGACCTCTGGACCAGTGGATCAGGAAACAGAGCCTTTGAGGGTTCTTATGGGTAAAGATCATCAAGAGAAACTGTCCTTTATGCTTATCTCTTCTCCCCACTTTCCCATTATTCTAGGGCTACCATGGCTGCAGGCTCAGAATCCTACCATTAACTGGGAGACCAAGGAATTACACTTTCCAGAGAAACAGATGAGTCCAAAAGTTTCAGCTTGCTCTGTTCCTAAAGGAATCATGTCAGTCCCTGAACTACCAGCTGTATACCAGGACTATGTGGATTTATGTGACAAGAAGAACGCTGACCAGCTTCCTCCTCACCGTCCATATGATTGTCCAATTGAATTATTGCCTGGAGCAGAGATACCTTTTGGTAAGATCTACCCCCTGGCGGGGCCCGAGCTAAAGGCTTTAAAGGATTACATAGATGAAAATCTAACCAAGGGCTTCATACGCCCCTCTTCATCTCCTGCAGGTGCACCCATCTTCTTTGTAAAGAAGAAAGATGGATCTCTGAGACCATGCGTAGACTATAGGGAACTCATTAAGGTTACTATTAGAAACCGTTATCCATTGCCTTTAATCCCTGAGTTATTGGAGAGAGTGCGACATGCCAAAATTTTTTCTAAACTAGATCTTCGTGGGGCCTATAACTTAGTCCGTATTAGACCTGGGGATGAATGGAAGACTGCATTCAGGTCACGCTATGGACACTTTGAATATCTAGTTATGCCTTTTGGTCTGAGTACCGCCCCAGCCACTTTCCAACACTTGGTGAATGACATCTTCAGGGATCTCCTAGATACATTCGTGGTAATTTATTTGGATGATATTCTAATTTTTTCTAACTCCACAGAGGAACATCATGGACATGTGAGAATGGTCTTGGAACGTCTAAGACAAAATCATCTTTACATCAAACTTGAAAAGTGTGAATTCCATAGGACCGAAATTCAATTTCTGGGGTATGTACAGTCTACACAAGGAATTAGTATGGATGGAAGCAAAACCCAAGCCATCAAGGATTGGCCAAGTCCTAGAAATGTGAAGGAGGTACAGCGCTTCATCGGGTTTGCCAACTTCTATAGACGTTTCATTAGAAATTTCTCTGAGGTAGTGTCACCTATCACTCAACTTACCCGGAAAGAGTCTAGGTTTTCCTGGACTCCCCAAGCCCAGGAAGCATTTTCCCGTCTAAAAGATAAATTTACCACTGCACCTATCCTAGTACATCCCAACCCCGAGCTTGCCTTCATAATAGAGGTGGATGCTTCAGACTGTGCCGTTGGAGCTATACTCTCTCAGAGAACAGGTGAGAAGAATGTCTTGCATCCCTGTGCCTTCTTTTCCCAGCAGTTGTCTTCGGCTGAGAGGAACTACGATGTGGGCAATAGAGAGTTGTTGGCCATTATTGCCGCCTTCAAAGAATGGAGACACCTTCTTCAGGGAGCTGCACAGCAAATAGTCGTCCTGACAGACCATCGTAACCTTGAGTTTATCAGGTCGGCTAAGTGCCTGACTCCTCGCCAGGCTCGCTGGAATCTTTTCTTAAACCAATTTAATTTTATCATCTCTTATAGACCAGGATCGCGCAATGGAAAGGCTGATGCACTCTCTAGGATTTACTCAGCAGAGACACGTCCAATTACTCCTCCTAAGACTATTCTTCCTGACTCTAGATTCCTAGGAGTAATTCATAATCAAGACCTACTTAAGGACATCAAGGAAGCATACCATGCGGATTCCTTTTTGGCACAACCCCCAAGGGACGTAAGTCTTGTCTTTAAGAATGGTGTGTGGATTCAGGGACAACGTCTGTATATTCCTGAAACAGTCAGATTAAGAGTATTGCAACTCATTCACGATTCCAAGATAGCTGGGCATAGAGGAATTCTAAAGACACAGGAATTTCTTTCTCGTTTCTTTTGGTGGCCCACTTGCAGGAAGGATGTTTTGAATTATGTCACTTCATGTGAGGTCTGTGCAAGATGCAAAACACCTCGCTCCTCACCAACTGGTCTGTTACAGCCTCTTCCCACCCCGTCCCGCCCGTGGGGATCCATTTCTATGGACTTCATTGTGGAGTTACCAACCTCTCAGGGGAAGAACACCATTCTAGTGGTGGTTGACCGTCTAACAAAGGCAGCTCATTTTATCCCTTGTGTCGGCTTACCCACTGCAAAACAGACATCAGATTTGATGATTAAAGATGTGTTTCGCTTACATGGAGTACCGGATGAGGTTATTTCGGATCGAGGGGTGCAATTCACTTCTAGGTTTTGGCAAAATTTCTGTGCAGCATTGGACATTAAAGTAAACCTTTCTTCTGCTTTTCATCCCCAGACTAATGGACAGACCGAACGAACCAATCAAACCCTGGAGCAGTATCTCCGCTGCTTTATCTGCCACCTACAGGATGATTGGGTGGATCTACTTCCATTAGCTGAGTTCTCGTATAACAACTCTCAGAGTGCCTCCACTAAACAGTCTCCTTTTTACTCTAATCTAGGTTATCATCCTAACATTCTACCACGATTTCCCATAGAAACGCCTTTACCAGCAGTGGCTGAAAGAATCACGTCTTTACAGAAGAATATGGATCTTCTAAAGGAAAATCTGGAATCGGTCTCAAGAAAGGTACAAGAAAGCAGCAGATAAATTTCGTAAACCTGCACCAGCTTTCAAGGTAGGAGACTTGGTCTGGCTGTCAACCAGAAATCTTAAGTTAAGGATTCCATCGTCTAAGTTGGGACATAAGTACATTGGACCCTATAAAATCAGTAAAATTATAAGTGCCGTTGCTTGTCGTCTTCAACTGCCCAGAACTATGAGAATCCACCCTGTCTTTCATGTATCCCTACTAAAGGCTGCGACACCCAATACGTTTCCTGGACGTTCCTCTCCTTGCCCTGACCCAGTGCTAGTCGATGGTCAGGAAGAATTTGTGGTGGAAAGGATTTTAGATTCCAGGTTGTATAGAAATCAGTTACAATATCTGATTAAATGGCAGGGCTACCCAGTGGAGGACAACTCATGGGAACCGGTCAATAACGTTAATGCTCCTCGCTTGCTCCGTCAGTTTCATCAGAGGTACCCACACAAGCCTGGTCTGAGGTCATCCGGAGGTTGTCCTTAAGGGGGGAGTAATGTAAGGTTCTATGTATATATTCCTGAAACTCAGTTTGTTCGTCAGCCATTTTACTTTCTGTCTTGCTGCAGCTATCTTGCCCTCAGTCAAAATGGAGTTTCCAGCTTGCATGTTCCCGCCCTGATTCTCTCCTTTGCTTCTTAAGCAGCCACAGCTGAGCAATCAGTGCTTCAGAATCTAGCCTGCAGTGAACCTGTGACTTGACTCCTGTAAGCCTTGGACCTTGTACTCCAGCTATTCCTACTGAGGAACTCTGAAGCACTTGTGGACTCTGAACCCTGCTCTTTGAAAGACCCACGTTTGCATGGACTTACGGTAACAGAGAAGAAGATCCTGAATCTGTATTGGAGAGTGATTGCTGAGCTTGGATTACTCTGGCCTGCTGTGTCTCCTGTTTCTGTGTCTGCAAACTGTGTGACTATTTCTGCCAACTTGTATGAAGTAATACAGGACTTTTCTATATCAAACCTGTGACTCCTGTGTTTTCATCGCACCCAAGCACAAGACGCTATATGAACTGTACTACATACATTACACAGGCAGTCAGAGAGCTCTGTACAGGAGCCAGCTGAGTCTCTGCTTCTGTTCTCAGAATCTGTTGGCTTGCAAACAGGGGCCCAGCCAAGCAGCATTCTGGAATGTGAAGAAGAGGGAGTATGCAGTGATGCGCAACAGCTGTGTCTCTCTGAATCTGAAGAGGCGGGTGAGGCAGTGCCGATGGTCAGCACACCGCAGAACGCATCTGATGATGATGAGACTCAGGTGCCAGTTTCTGTTGAGCATGGTGCTGGCCAGACCACCCAACAGCAGCAGGTGTTGGAAGAGGGTAGTGGAGATGATGAGGTCCAAGACCCAACATGGCGTGAGGAACAGGAAGGTGGTGGGAGCAGCTCTGAGGAAGAGATTGCCCCAACGGTCCAAACAGGAGGGAGAGGTAGGCTGCAGACTCGGTTGCCTGTAGCCTCCAGTTTGGCACCCGTTCGGAGCAGTTCTCTTCCAAAAGCCAAAACGGGCGCTCCCAGGACTTGCACTGCGTGGTCCTTTTTTGACACACTTGCAGATGATATTTGCTATGTCAAATGCAAGCTGTGTAATCAAAAAGTAAAAAGAGGTAAAAGTGTCAGTAACCTCAATACCACAAATATGTGGAAACATGTGCGGACAAAGCACGTGGTTGAGTTACAAAGACACACTGGAGATGTAGGCCAACCTACAGCAGCACCTACATCTTCAGCTCGTGTTGGAGCCTCTTCCTCCAGCTCACACACAGCTGGTTCGGCTTCCTCACAGAATCGCCATGGAAGAACCTCTGTCACTGTTGTCCAGAGACTCAGTGTTATTCCACCCACAGCTGCAAGTTCCCTGTCATCCTCACACTCCCAGGCCACAAAACAGCCATCGGTAGCACAGGCATGGGATAAAAGACGGCCATACTCGGCAAACCATCCACGAGCACAGGCTCTGAATGCTGGCATTGCAAAACTCATTCAGGCTGGTGGAGACTGACAGTTTCCGTAACTTAATGGCATTGGCAGTCCCACAATACAATGTGCCCAGCCGATTTTATTTCAGCAGGTAAGCCGTCCCTGGTCTGCAAAAGCATGTTGAGGGAAAAATTAAACATGCGCTACTAAACGCCGTCAGTAGCAAGGTCCCACCTGACCACCGATGCGTGGACCAGTACCCATGGCCAGGGACGATACCTTTCCCTCACTGCCCATTGGGTCAATGTTGTGGAGCCGGGTACAGATCTTGCGAGTGGCGCTGTACGTGTTCTGCCAACTCCAAGGATTGCAGGAATCCAGTCTGTATACATTGACTCCTCCTCCTACTCCAGTTCCTCAGAATCATCGCTGCAGGAGCCGTCACGGTCTACCTCCACATGGACCCATGAACGCTTATCTGTTGCGACCGATATGAGCACAGCCGTGGCCAAACGTCAACAGGCCGTCCTGAAATTAATTTCCATGGGGAAACGAAGCCACACAGCGCAGGAGCTCTGGAATGCCATCAAGCAGGAGAGCGTTGTGTGGTTTTTGCCAGCGAATCTCCAGCCAGGCTTGGTAGTGTGTGACAATGGCCGAAATCTGGTGGCAGCTCTGGGCCTTGGCAACCTCACTCACATACCATGTCTGGCACATGTGCTCAACTTGGTCGTGCAGAGTTTTTTGAGGGACTATCCGGATCTTGATGCACTGCTGCACAAGGTCCGCCTAGAGTGCGCTCACTTGCGACGTTCCAGCATGGCCAGATCGCGCATTGCAGCTCTGCAACGCAGATTTCGCCTTCCTGAACATTGCATCATATGTGACGTACCCACCAGGTGGAATTCCACGTTACATATGTTGGAGCGGTTGTGTGAGCAGCAGCCAGCAGTAATGGAGTATCAGCTGCATCAGGCGCAATCAACTCGCAATTTGCGCCGTTCACACTTGACCACTACTGAGTGGGCCTCTATGAAGGACATCTGCCACGTTTTGCGTGCGTTTGATGAGTCAACGCGGATGGCGAGTGCAGATGATGCACTAGTCAGCCTGACTGTTCCCCTATATCTGCCTGCTTCAAAAAACACTGCAAGCACTAAGGGATGAGGTTTTGGAAGAGGTGGAGGATGAGGAGTCACAAATTCCATCATCTTCTGGACAGTCAGCGCAACGTGGTTCCTCACAAAGGGCTGGGCAGGGCTCACTTTGTGAGGATGATGAGGAGGAGTCAATGGAGGAGGAAGACATCGCTCCAGAGGGAGGTACACAACGCTCTAGTCAGTATGTAGAGCGAGGGTGGGGTGATGCAGAGCAGGCAGAGATGACGACTCTTGCAGGGGACAGCGTTTCTTGGCCAGTTGGGAGTCTGCAGCACATGGTTGATTTCATGCTGCAGTGCCTGAGAAACGACCGCCGCATCGCCCACATTCTCACCACGTCTGATTATTGGGTGTACACCCTCCTAGACCCTCGCTACCGGGACAACTTACAAAGCCTCATCACACCATTGAACCGGGAGCGTAAGATGCGGGAGTACCAAGACACACTGGTGCAATCCATAATGTTCTCCATTCCAGCCGAGAGCACTGCTGCTGCTACTGCTTTACAAAACAGCTCTGTGTGCGTCGAGGCAGTGGAGACAGCTCTGCAACAAGAGGGAGCACAAGCAGCGCCTCTGCACAGGGCAAGACCAGTATGTTCCAAATGTGGCGAAGTTTTGTGGCAGCACCACAAATGTCTACACCATCCGAGACGGCTCCAGTCAGCAGGAGGCAACGTTTCCGTAAGATGGTGACAGACTACATGTCTTTCCCTCTCAGTGTACTCCCAGATGGCTCTTCCCCATTCAAGTTTTGGGTCTCTAAGCTGGATACATGGCCAGAGCTTAGCCAGTATTCATTGGAGGTGCTGGCTTGCCCTACTGCCAGTGTATTATCGGAGCGCGTCTTTAGTGCTGCAGGTGGTGTACTAACAGACCGACTATCCTCCGATAATGTAGACCGGCTTACTTTTCTGAAAATGAACAAGGCATGGATCTCGCCTGAATTTGCCTGTCCGGTTTCCAATTAAATAACTGGTTGGCAACGTTATCCATGTCTCCTGTTATGTTCATCTTTCTACCACCTGAACTCTACTCCCTGGGCTACAACACTGCCAGTTGCTGCTCAGAAGTGTCGTGTCCACAGACCAATACACAAGCTATAGTGTTAGTGGGGTTCAGTAACGCCAGCTGTTCCCCTGCTGTGTGTCCGGCAAGAAGTCTCCTGTTCCCTACAGATGCACAGAAAAACCCATGTCGAACATGCTCCAAATAGGGAAGAGCCGTCACCCTGATTGTTATGCTTGAAACAGGAAAGTTTGAAGTTTTCCAGGTCTAGAATGATAAATTTTTATAACAAATATGGACAAATAATAATTTGTCATCACAGCGCATATCTGCACATGTCTATTAGAAATGGTAACAAAAACTAAAACATAGTTTTAGTTTTTAGTTTTAGTTTTTTAGTTGGCTAACACGGTACGAAGATACACATCTTTCCTAAAACATAGTGTTCACTTTTTGAAATTAATGCATAAAAGTACATTTCATAATTATCAATTAATGCTTTTTAAGGAACTTTATCTGTACCTGTAAGATAATACAGTTAATGGATGTACGAATCATAAACATCATCATCATCATCCTCACACTCACGAGTTATATTTATGACAGACATAATAAAATACACAGACTGATGCCAACTGTAACTTCACACACCATATATGAAATGGCCAGCATCTAAACCTGGTAATAATGTGCAATAATAAATTATTACATCTAGAAAGTGCATCATGCATACTGACAATAGGTAGTTATACCTGCAAGTGCTGGTGAAACAACCACAACAGATATAAATTAATAATGGTATATAGGTATCACAGTGCATAGTTACTCATGGACAATGTCATCTAATACTGTACCTCAATAAAGGCAGCGTCAACCATTATGCTTGTTAGTCTTGTAGATTGTTAAAGAGGGAACGTGCTTTTTTGGTTGCTCATAGGTGGAGTATTATACAGTAAATGATTACTGCTGTCGTATTTTTGGCGTCCCTAGGGCAGAATAACGCTGCGTAAGGTCACATTTTATAGAGAGTCATATAATAGACACACGCTACCCTACCCTACGCGTGACAGTAGGAAGGTAGTGTTGACGGATAAAGCCTTGCGCAACCAGACATGTTTTTACCCTCTTCAACACTGTACAAGCAAAAAATGCATGATTGCAGCCGCAGACTTTATTGACGTACAGTATAACATTGCCATTACCCATCAGAGGCTGTCCACTGTCTGATACAGACATAGAATATACCTTTGCTATCCGTAGCCTTTGTTTCACCTACACTTGCAGGCACACACTTAAATTGTGACAATGCATTATGTTTTTTTAAATGGTTATTTTTTATCGTACATTATTGCGTCATCACATTGATGAGTCCATGCTGGACATGTCATACATGCAGGGGTGGGATTCAGCCGGTTCTCCCCGGTTCGATGGAACCGGTTGTTCAAAAAGCAGCCGGTTCCCCGAACCGGGGAGAATCAGAGCGGCGATCCGGTACCATGGGAGAAATGTGCGCAGTGCACGGAGCTGCTGTCTCACCAGAGAGGAGCCTCTTCCTTCCTTCCTGGTCCGCTGCTGTGTGAACGGCAAAAAGTCCTGCTGCCTCCACCCTGTTCTCTTCTCATCCCTGGGCTCCAACACCGCCAGTTGTTGCTCGGAAGTGCTGTTAGCACAGTCAACACTTGCTCCTGTGTTACTGGGTTCAGTAATGTCAGCTGTTCCCCTGCTGTGTGAATGGCAAAAAGTACTGCTGCCTCCACCCTGTTCTCTTCTCATCCCTGGGCTCCAACACCGCCAGTTGTTGCTCGGAAGTGCTGTTAGCACAGTCAACACTTGCACCTGTGTTACTGGGGTTCAGTAATGTCAGCTGTTCCCCTGCTGTGTGAACGGCAAAAAGTCCTGCTGCCTCCACCCTGTTCTCTTCTCATCCCTGGGCTCCAACACCGCCAGTTGTTGCTCGGAAGTGCTGTTAGCACAGTCAACACTTGCTCCTGTGTTACTGGGGTTCAGTAATGTCAGCTGTTCCCCTGCTGTGGGAACGGCAAAAAGTCCTGCTGCCTCCACCCTGTTCTCTTCTCATCCATGGGCTCCAACACCGCCAGTTGTTGCTCGAAAGTGCTGTTAGCACAGTCAACACTTGCTCCTGTGTTACTGGGGTTCAGTAATGTCAGCTGTTCCCCTGCTGTGTGAACGGCAAAAAGTCCTGCTGCCTCCACCCTGTTCTCCTCTCATCCCTGGGCTCCAACACCGCCAGTTGTTGCTCGGAAGTGCTGTTAGCACAGTCAACACTTGCTCCTGTGTTACTGGGGTTCAGTAATGTCAGCTGTTCCCCTGCTGTGTGAACGGCAAAAAGTCCTGCTGCCTCCACTCTGTTCTCCTCTCATCCCTGGGCTCCAACACCGCCAGTTGTTGCTTGGAAGTGCTGTTAGCACAGTCAACACTTGCTCCTGTGTTGCTGGGGTTCAGTAATGTCAGCTGTTCCCCTGCTGTGTGAATGGCAAAAAGTCCTGCTGCCTCCACCCTGTTCTCTTCTCATCCCTGGGCTCCAACACCGCCAGTTGTTGCTCGGAAGTGCTGTTAGCACAGTCAACACTTGCTCCTGTGTTACTGGGGTTCAGTAATGTCAGCTGTTCCCCTGCTGTGTGAACGGCAAAAAGTCCTGCTGCCTCCACTCTGTTCTCCTCTCATCCCTGGGCTCCAACACCGCCAGTTGTTGCTCGGAAGTGCTGTTAGCACAGTCAACACTTGCTCCTGTGTTACTGGGGTTCAGTAATGTCAGCTGTTCCCCTGCTGTGTGAACGGCAAAAAGTCCTGCTGCCTCCACTCTGTTCTCCTCTCATCCCTGGGCTCCAACACCGCCAGTTGTTGCTCGGAAGTGTAATTGGCACGGGTACTCACTCCTGCCCAGACTGGTTACAGCACGCCAGCTGTTTCCTGTCAGTGTAAACGTCACTTAGCCTCCAATAAGTTGTCCTGTCGTGTTGCAGTCGGGTTAGCCGACTCTATGGTGCCTGCAGTTTAGGTGCTTCCTATGTGTGCTGCGGGATATGTAAATAAAGGCTGTTTCCGTTGTGACAATAGGACAATCACCCACTGTAGGACTGTGGGATTCGGTAACTGCGGCCAGCTCGCGGCCTGTCAACTCAAATTTCCATGGGTACCTTCTGCTACCCGTCCGGGTTCCAGTACCGTCAGCTGGTTTTCCGCAGTGCCTTTGGCCTAGGTGCCTCCATCTCAGTATCCGAGTTCCAGCAACGTCTGCTGGTCCTTGGTAGTGCTTTGGAGCACAGGTACCTCCTGGTTAGTAACCGTGTCCCAGTAACGTCAGCTGGTCCTCGGTTGTGCCATTGGCTCTTTTCCTTCTGCTGCCCCTCCGGGTTCCAGTACAGTCAGCTGGTCCTCGTTACTTCCATTGGCTCTTGTACCTTCTGCTACCCGTCCGGGTTCCAGTACCATCAGCTGGTTCTCCGCAGTGCCTTTGGCCTAGGTGCCTCCATCTCGGTATCCGAGTTCCAGCAACGTCTGCTGGTCCTTGGTAGTGCTTTGGAGCACAGGTACCTCCTGCTTAGTAACCGTGTCCCAGTAACGTCAGCTGGTCCTCGGTTGTGCCATTGGCTCTTTTCCTTCTGCTGCCCCTCCGGGTTCCAGTACAGTCAGCTGGTCCTCGTTACTTCCATTGGCTCTTGTACCTTCTGCTACCCGTCCGGGTTCCAGTACCGTCAGCTGGTTCTCCGCAGTGCCTTTGGCCTAGGTGCCTCCATCTCGGTATCCGAGTTCCAGCAACGTCTGCTAGTCCTTGGTAGTGCTTTGGAGCACAGGTACCTCCTGCTTAGTAACCGTGTACCAGTAACGCCAGCTGGTCCTTGGTTGTGCCATTGGCTCTTTTCCTTCTGCTACCCCTCCGGGTTCCAGCACAGTCAGCTGGTCCTCGTTACTTCCATTGTCTCTTGTACCATCTGATACCCGTCCGGGTTCCAGTAACGTCAGCTGGTTCTCGGAAGTTAGTCAGCCTTCTTGTACCTTCAGCTACATTTCCAAATTGAAGATTTTTTAAATGTTTTTTTGGGTAATCACTATGGATCTCCAACAATGAAGACAACGACCCTGATGACCACCCCGAAGAAGACGACGACCACAAGGACGACGAGCATCAAGCCAACCAGCCTGAATACCATCACAAAGAACAAATAAAAGATTACCCAGAAGAAGATCACCAACAGGACAAAAGAAGGTTAAGACAAACTACAAGATACAGAACAAGAGACAGAAGAACAATAAGCAGAAGATCAAAAAACAGAAGAACATGAAGTATAAGACCAAAATTAAGAGCTAAATATATGCTCTAAATTATAAGCAGAAGAAGACTAAGCAGTGTATGGGGGTGAGTCCGTTCCTCCTCGTGGTGCCCCTGGAAAATGCCTGCTGCTGCAGGCTAAACTGAACGCGGACAAACACTGTTGTAATTTAAATCTTTGGTGACAGCAAGAACGGAAGGATGAAAAATTCATACTTTTACAGATTACAAGTACAGGAATCTCTGTCACAAATAAGAATATGATGAAGAAGATGAATAGGAAGAAGATGAAGAAGTAGAATATGAAGAAGAATAATAGTTTAATAAGAAGAATATGAGTAATGTTAACAAAAAGATGAATATCAAGAAGTTTAAGAAGAAGATAAATAAGGTGAAGATGAAGAATAATTTGATGAAAAAGATGATGCTGCTGAAGATTATGAAGGAGAAAGTGTGGCAGAAGTTAAAAAGGTGAAGAGCATGGAAGTTGTGAAACATACATATTTGCCAAAATAGAAAAAAGGTTAACAACATTGTCAATTTCTTCGTCAATCCAAACGTCTTTAAAAAAAAAAAGGATTACTGCTATTTCATTTGATTGGGTTAAACATCTATGCCTTTAATGTCTCCTCAACCTCCCCAATACATTCTACATTACTCTTTGTTGTTTTCCTTCATGTACAATTAACCTACAAGGTAAGAATGGGTTTTTTTTAATTCCGATATTTTGTTCCCATAGACTTACATTGGATTTCCGGTATCGGTATCAGGTATCGCCGATACTTTTTGGGTATCGGCGATACCCATTCCGATCCGATACTTATTGATATCGGAAAGTATCGCTCAACTCTAGTGGTAAGTACTAGTTGACCTGCATGTATGGATACATCTAAGGAAGTAGAGGGGTTAAAGAGTAACCGTTAATGTAGTTTTATTTCATAAATCAGTAATTCACATGAAAATAAGCAACTCTGTAATATATCTTAACAGAGAGAACTGCTTCTTTCTCTGCCATAATTTATCAGTCATTATTAAAATTCTCAATACTGAGGTAAAATATGTATTCAGTGAAGACTGAGATAAAAAGTATTTGAAGCGCCCGCCAGGGCAGTGGGGTACTCTGTGTAACGAATGGAAGCGGAGGCAGAGATGGTGAAGTTCACATTCGTCTTTATTTTTTAACGTGGAACCTCGAGACCGCGGTCCGGGGGGCTCCGAAGGGGGCGTAACTAGTGAGCCCCGGGTACCCGTAGTAAGGCCCCTCGAACAGGACCAGAATGGAATACCCGGAGGACAAAAGTGCTACCTCCAGTTAGACCCCGGACACGTGGCAGCTGTCCCAGAGGGACCAAAAGGGGTAACAGGTAAAATAGCAGAAACCGTGGAGGGTTAGACGGAGATGAGGAAGGTCCTGGTCCAGAGTGGATTGGTAGCAGGCTGGCTCCAGTGACCTTGTCACAGTCCACGGATACGGATGGCTGATGGCGGAACGGGATGATACTTGCGCCAGTAATAACCGAGATTGTCAGAGTTAGTCGGATACAGGATACCAATGATCCGTGGAGACAAATAGAATGAGCGAAGCACAGAGACTGCTAACGCAGCGCAGACAGATCAGAGTCAGAACTGGATGTAGCAATGATAGAAACACGTTGCTCCGGCACTCCCCTTATGGTGGAGTGACCAGATATAGTAATGAGTGCGCTACCATTGGTTAATTGACATTTTCAAAAAATGCACGCTGCCCCTTTAAGAGAGACGGTGGGCGCGGCCCCGCATCCTAAGAATTCTTCCTGGTGGCCTGCTGGCAGCGTGCCTGGAACTGGGGGAGGGAGCAGGACGCTGAGAAGCAGATGGAGCAGGGGACTTCAGCCTGCGCACAGGCTGCTGCAAAGGGACCGCTGGAGGAGCAGAAGGTAAGAGACCAGGAGGGAGTGCAGAGCCAGCACGGGGACCGAGTGTAACAGTATCCCCCTCTTTACCCCCCTCTTTTTCAAGCCTGCGTGAAATTTTTTAAGAAGAAGAGGAGCCTGGATGTTCTCTTTAGGCTCCCAAGACCTCTCCTCAGGACCAAAACCTTTCCAGTCCACCAGGTAATAGGTCTACCACTTACTTTCTTAGTGGCCAAGATATGTTTTACCTCAAAAACATCATCCTCAGAAACCGGATCTGGAGTGGTACCCGGGTCCTTAAAGAAGGAGCTCAACACTACTGGTTTGAGGAGGGAAACATGAAAGGAGTTAGGCACACGTAGAGAATTAGGCAATTTCAGTTTGTAAGAGACCGGGTTGATTGTCTCAAGACTTCAAAGGGACCAATGAAACGGAGACCCAATTTGTACGACGGTAGCTTCAAACGGATGTACTGGGAGGAGAGCCATACCTTGTCTCCAGGACGAAAGATGGGAGCCTCCAAGCGTCTTTTGTCCGCATGCCTTTTCATACGTTGAGAGGCTTTCTCCAAAGCAGTCTAGGTATCTTTCCAAATGTTCGAGAAATCTTTAGACAAGGTATTGGCTGCCGGAACACCAGACGATCCAGAGATAGGAAGAGGAATTCCGGGTTGGAGTCCAAACACAATCTGAAAGGGAGATTTTCCAGAAGATTCACTTACTTGGTGGTTGTAGGAGAATTCCGCCCAGGGCAGTAGTTCTACCCAGTCGTTATGATGAGCGTTGACGAAGTGACGCAGGTATCCAGCCAGATTTGATTGATCCTCTCCACTTGCCCATTGGACTGGGGATGGTATGCCGAAGAAAAATCTAGTTCTATTTTTACCATTTTACAGACTGCTTTCCAGAACTTAGAGGTGAACTGGACGCCCCTGTCGGACACGATGTGGAGAGGAAATCCATGTAGACGGAAGATGTGCTGAATGAAGTGAGCGGCCAGTTCTGGAGCAGACGGGAGACCAGATAGCGGAATGAAGTGAGCCATTTTAGAGAAGCGGTCCACCACAACCCATACCACTGAGCAGCCAGAAGAAATGGGAAGATCCGTGATGAAATCCATCGCGATGTGCTGCCAGGGAGCGGACGGAATCGGAAGAGGCAGAAGCCTGAAGGCTGATAGATGTTTATCAGTCTTGTTACGGGCACATGAAGGACAGGCTGCGACGTACTCCTGGATATCCTTGCCCATGGTAGGCCACCAGTAGTAACGGGAGATGAGTTGCTGAGTCTTTTTCTGTCCGGCATGGCCAGCCAACTTAGAAGAATGACCCCACCGCAGGACACGATTACGTTCAGAAGCGGACACGAGAGTCTTCCCTGGAGGAAGCCGGGCAAGATCAGTGGAGGCAACAGAGACTAACCTAGAAGGTTCAATAATGTGCTGAGGTTCTTCCTCCAGTTCAGGAGGCAAAAAGGCTCTGGAGAGTGCGTCTGCCTTGATGTTCTTGTCAGCTGGGCGGAAATGAAGGTACAAAATTGAAACGAGCAAAAAACAATGCCCAGCGGGCCTGACGGGGGTTCAGCCTTAGAGCAGATTGGGTAGGCAAGGTTTTTATGATCGGTGAATATGACTACCTGGTGATGAGCTCCCTCAAGAAGATGTCTCCATTCTTGCAGAGCCAATTTGATAGCCAACAGTTCACAATCTCCAACAGAGTAGTTCCTTTCTGCAAGAGAAAAAACCTTGGAAAAAAACCACAAGAGATCATCCGCCCGGTAGATGACTTCTGGGTGAGAACTGCTCCTGCACCTATGGAAGAAGCATCTACCTCAAGAAAAAATTGCTCATTAGAATTTGGACGATGGAGAACGGGTGCGGAAGTTAAGGCTTTTTTGAGAGAAACAAAGGCCTCTTCTGCCTCGGAGGACCATTCCTTGGAGTTTACACCTTTCCGGGTTAAGGCTGTGAGAGGAGCCACTCGGGTGGAAAAGTGTGGAATGAATTGCTGGTAGTAGTTGGCGAACCCCAGTAACCATTGTATGGCTTTTAGCCCAGACGGACGACGCCACTTGAGGACGACAGACAACTTCTCCGGGTCCATCTTTAATCCTGTGGGAGATACAATGTACCCAAGGAAAGGCAAAGAAGACTGCTCAAAGAGGCATTTCTCATATTTGGCATATAGCCTGTTCTCTCTCAGTCTTTGTAAGACCAGGAGTACTTGCCTCCGGTGTGAGGCCAAGTCTGCAGAGAGAACCAAAATATCGTCCAGGTAGACAACGACACAAGTATAGAGCAGGTCCCTGAAAATGTCATTAACAAATTCCTGAAAGACCGCAGGTGCATTGCTTAGGCCAAATGGCATTACCAGGTATTCGTAGTGGCCATCACGGGTGTTGAAGGCTGTTTTCCATTCGTCTCCTTCTCTGATTCGGATCAGGTTGTAGGCCCCTCTGAGATCCAATTTGGTGAAGATCTTGGCCCCTCGGAGACGATCAAACAGCTCTGAAATAAGAGGTAATAGATACCTGTTTTTTACCGTGATCTGGTTTAGACCCCGGTAGTCGATACAGGGCCGCAAGGATCCATCCTTCTTCTTCACAAAGAAGAATCCAGCTCCTGCCGGTGAGGATGACTTTCGGATAAATCCTCTTGCCAGATTCTCTTGGATGTAGTCCGACATAGCCTGAGTCTCTGCCTGAGAAAGAGGATAAACTCTCTCGCGAGGAGGAGATGCTCCAGGAAGAAGCGCTATCTGACAGTCATACGACCTGTGTGGAGGTAGCCTCTCAGCCTCCTTTTTCCCAAAGACGTCAGAGAAGGACCAATAGGAGGAAGGCAACCCTGGGAGGGTATCAGGCTGGACTGGAGGCGAAACAGGTTGAATCCGGGTTAAGCAACGATTCATGCAGGTATCTCCCCAACGCAGAACTTCTCCAGTTCTCCAATTTAGGACTGGCTCATGCATCTGGAGTCAAGGTAAACCTAAAAGCAAGGGATGAGACAAACCGGGATATACATAAAATCGGATTCGTTCAGCATGCATTAGACCTACCCGGAGTTTCACCAACTCGGTTTAAAACTGGACGGGTCCGGTCAGTGGTTTGCCATCTACGGCGGTCACCCGCAAAGGATCAGGAAGACGCAGGACTGGTAAGCGGTAACGATCCACAACCGCCTGCTGGATGAAGTTCCCTGCAGCTCCAGAATCCAGTAGACAATATTCGGAAAATTTTATTGCTCCGTAGGACACGGAGACCGAGAGTTGTAATGAGGGAGAGGACTATTCTCTACCTAGGTTGGCCCTTCCTACCGAACCTAGGCACTGGAGTTTCCCGACTTTTTAGGACAGAAATGGATCAGATGCTCAGAACTACCGCAGTAGAAACAACTTCCTTCCTTGCGTCACGCCTCCCGGTGGCTGGTGGCCAAACTTACACAGTCTACCTCCATGGCCTCAGGAGAGGAAGACGAGGTACCTGTTTTGAACAAACTAGAGTCCAGGTGATAGGACCTTTTGTCCCGCTTGATCTCCATGGAACGCTCCTGAAAACGCAGGTCAATTCGGGTTGCCAAGGATATTAGCTCTTCCAAGGTGGTAGGTCTGTCCCATCCCGCCAGCTCATCCTTGATTCTTCCTGATAGGCCTTCCCAGAAGTTAGCTACCAAGGCCTCATTGTTCCAAGACAATTCAGACGAGAGGGTGTGGAACTAACAGCATACTGAGCCACCGTGAGAGTTCCTTGGCGCAGGCGAAGCAAGGCTGAAGCAGTCGAAGTGGTGCGACCAGGTTCATCGAAGGTCCTGCGAAAAGCCTCTAGGAAAGATTGAAGATCATTAACCAGTGGGTCCCCTCTCTCCCATAGCGGGTTTAGCCAGGTGAGGGCCTCTCCTCCCAGATGTGACATGATGAAGCCCACCTTGGCTTGGTCAGAAGCAAACATATGCCCCAAGATTTCGAATTGTAGAGTGCACTGATTGAGAAAACCCCGACACTGAGTAGGATCACCCTGGAAGTGGGTAGGAGCCGCCAGGCGGAGACCTTTACTTGCCATGGGGACTGGTACCTGAGTGCTGATAGATGAGTCAGGTGCAGACGAGGACACCAGGGAATCCATGCGGGTAGACAAGCTGTGTAGATAAGTCGTGATCTTGCCCTGTTGAACTGCTAAACGGGCCACCTCCTGTGTTGTGAATGGGTTTGAGATGAGTTCTGAGCAGAGGCTCCCTCTGGTGGTTACAAGCGGTACTAGTGAGGATTGTGAGGACTGGGAATCAGGTGTTACTGATTGGTCTTATGTAAGGGAGTCATTTTCCCATCAGGGTTGCCGGTGATCAATTGTTCTGGTCTGAATCCTTCTTTCCAGTTTCCCTTGTAGCCTGCTTTGTCGTGTCTGCATCTCCTGCTATCAGATAAGACTATTTCTTATTTTGTGTTTTTGCTATATTTTTGCATTTTGTCCTGCACTTCTGTGGGGGCCTTGAGGGTCCCCTCCGGGGGCTTTTGCCCTCTCAGTTTAGTCCAGCCACTGTGTTTTGTACTTTTGCTTTTTCCAGTTTTTTTTCAGTGGCTGCTGTTTTGTTTTTTGTTACACCAGAGAACTAATTTAGGTGGTAGAGGTCATGTGATCTCAGGTGATTTTGAAATTAGTAGAGTTGGTGTTTTTTCAGGGTTTTCTGAGATTGCAGTAAGTACCCTTCCTATCCTTTTCTATTTAGATAGTTTGGGCCCCAGCGTTTGCTCATACTATTTTCTTTCTGTGTCAGTATTTCCTCTTGTCTAACCGCCATTACATGTTTGGGGGCTTTCTATTATCTTTGGGGTTCTGCTCCGGGGCAGATAGCTTTCCTATTTCTATCTTTAGGTGTAGTTAGTTTCTCAGGCTGTGACGAGGCGTCTAGGACCAACGTAGGAACGCTCCACGGCTGCCTCTAGTTGCGGTGGTTAGTCAGGGTACTGCAATCTCATAGATTCCAACTGCTCTGGTGTATTTCCTTTTTTACCTGCACTCCTCAGCTACCGTAACATAACAGTATCACCGGCCCTAAAAATTGTATGGTACTCACAGAAGGGAAAAAATATTTTGAAGGAAGAAAAGTTGTCAGAGATATTTTTCTGTTTGTTGCATTTTTTTTTTTTTTTCCCTCTGTATCTCTGGGTGCTGGGGAGGATCTTTTCTCCCAATGGAGTTTGCACAGTTGTCTGGCCGTGTGGATCAGCTTGCCACTGAGGTTCAGAGTATTGCTGCATATCTTGCTAGGTTGCCTGTTGTGGAACCTAGGATCCCCATGCCAGATTTGTTTTTAGGGGATCGAGCTAAGTTTCAGAATTTCAAAAATAATTGTAAATTGTTTCTTGCCTTAAAATCTAAGTCCTCAGGAAACGCAGCGCAGCAGGTTCAAATTATCATCTCTCTCCTGCGCGGCGATCCTCAGGATTGGGCTTTTTCCCTGATACCTGGGGATCCTGTTTTGAGTGATGTTGATGCATTTTTTCAGGCTTTGGGGTTATTGTACGATGAGCCTAATGTCACTGATCAAGCTGAAAAAGCCTTGTTGGCATTAAATCAGGGGCTTGATGACGCTGAGTTATACTGTCAGAGATTCCGTAGGTGGGCAGTCCTGACCAAGTGGAATGACGACGCTTTGGCGGCCCTTTTCCGGAAGGGTCTGTCTGATAATGTAAAGGATGTTATGGTGGGATTCCCTGTCCCCTCTGGTCTCAATGATTCTATGTCATTAGCGATTCAAATTGACAGACGTTTGCGTGAGCGGAGAAGTATGCGTGGAGTGGTGTTGCCTTGTGAGCCAGCTGCTGAGCCCATGCAGTGTGATGGAGTGGTGTCTGGGGCACAGCGTCATGAGTTTCGAAAGCGCAATGGGTTATGTTTCTACTGTGGTGATGCCTCTCATGCTATTTCAGTCTGCCCTAAGTGGGGAAGACGTTTTGCACACTCGGTTGTCTTGGGTAGTGTTCAGACTAAGTTTTTGTTAACTGTCACTCTGATATGCTCTCTGTCCTCATTTTCTGCTCAGGCTTTCGTTGATTCTGGAGCAGCTATTAACCTGATGGATTATGATTTTGCTAAACGTTGTGGGTTTCCCTTGATACCCCTACAGAAGTCTATTCCTTTACTGGGGATCGATTCTACCCCTTTGGCTGAGAATAAACCCCAGTTTTCTACTCAGGTGATAATGAGGGTTGAACTTGATCACCAGGAGTGCTGCAAATTTTTGGTTCTATATAATCTGCATGACATTATAGTGCTGGGTTTCCCTTGGTTACAGTCTCATAATCCTGTTTTGGATTGGAAATCTGTGTCTGTAACCAGTTGGGGCTGCCAATGTGTTAATACCAACACTCCTGTTTTTTTCTGCCTCCCCCCAGGCTGAGGATGTTCCTGACTTTTTTTTGATTTTTCTGATGTGTTTAGCGAAAGTAAATCTGCATCCTTACCTCCCCATAGGAGCTATGACTGCGCTATTGAATTAGTGCCAGGTAGTAAATTCCCTAAAGGTCGCCTTTTTAACTTGTCTGTACCTGAACATGACGCTATGCGGTCTTATATCAAGGAATCATTGGAGAAGGGTCATATCAGACCATCCTCTTCACCCTTAGGTGCCGGTTTTTTCTTTGTGGCCAAAAAAGATGGTTCATTAAGGCCGTGTATTGATTATCGTCTCTTGAACAATATTACTGTGAAATATCAATACCCGTTACCCTTGATTTCTGACCTGTTTTCCAGGGTGAAAAACGCTACTTGGTTTACCAAGCTTGACCTCAGGGGGGCGTATAACCTTATTCGCATTAAGCACGGGGATGAATGGAAGACGGCATTTAACACCCCTGAAGGGCATTTTGAGTACCTTGTGATGCCCTTTGGGCTCACTAATGCTCCTTCCGTCTTCCAGTCCTTCATGAATGACATTTTCAGGGATTTTGTGGACAAGTTTCTGATTGTTTACTTGGATGATATCTTGATTTTTTCTAATGACTGGGACTCTCATGTGAAACATGTTCGAACTGTATTCCAGATTTTGAGAGAGAATGCTCTGTATGTGAAGGGATCAAAGTGTCTTTTTGGCGTACAGAAGATCTCATTTCTGGGATTCATTTTGTCCCCATCTGTTATTGAAATGGACCCGGTCAAGGTTCAGGCCATCTGTGATTGGGTCCAACCTACTTCATTAAAGGCTCTTCAGAGATTTTTGGGTTTTGCCAATTTTTATCGTAAATTTATTGGTAATTTCTCGGTTATTGTTAAACCATTAACTGATTTGACCAGAAAGGGTTCTGATGTGGTGAATTGGCCTCCTGAGGCAGTCTCTGCGTTTCAGGAACTTAAGCAGAGATTCACTTCTGCTCCTGTTCTACGGCAGCCTGATGTTTCTCTGCCATTTCAGGTGGAGGTTGATGCCTCTGAAATTGGGGCAGGTGCCGTTTTGTCCCAAAAAGATCCAGAGACCTCTAAAAGTAACCCTTGTGCCTTTTTCTCTCGAAAATTTTCTCCTACTGAACGTAATTATGACGTGGGTAATCGGGAGTTATTGGCCATGAAGTGGGCTTTTGAAGAGTGGAGACATTGGCTGGAGGGAGCCAAACATCAGGTGGTGGTCCTTACGGACCATAAGAATCTGGTCTATCTGGAATCTGCCAAGCGACTCAATCCTAGACAGGCCAGGTGGGCCTTGTTTTTCACACGTTTTAATTTTGTGGTTTCCTTTCTTCCTGGCACTAAGAATGTTAAGGCGGATGCCCTCTCGAGGAGTTTCCTTGCGGACTCTCCTGAGCTATCTGATCCCTCTGTTATTTTGAAGGAGGGTGTAGTTCTTTCCGCCATCTCGCCCAATTTGAGACTTGCTCTGGAGGGGTGTCAGGAGGATAGGCCCGAGCGCTGCCCTGTTGGAAAATTGTTTGTCCCGGACCAATGGAAAAAGAGTGTGATGTCTGAGATTCATTGTTCCGCATTGGCTGGGCATCCCGGAATTTTTGGTACCAGAGACTTGGTTAGTCGGTCCTTTTGGTGGCCTACCTTGTCTCGCGATGTCAGGGAATTTGTGCAGTCCTGCGGGACTTGCTCTCGCTCCAAGCCTTGCTCTCGCTCTAGTGGTTTGTTGATGCCATTGCCTGTGCCCAGGAGACAATGGACCCATATCTCTATGGATTTCGTTTCCGATCTTCCTGTTTCTCAGAGAATGACCACCATCTGGGTAATTTGTGATAGGTTTTCCAAGATGATACATCTTGTGCCATTACCTAAGTTGCCTTCCTCCTCTGAATTGGTGCCGTTGTTCCTTCAGCACGTGGTTCGTTTACACGGCATTCCTGAGAACATTGTGTCTGACAGAGGAGTCCAGTTTGTTTCCAGATTTTGGAGGACTTTTTGTTCTAAACTGGTGTTCAATTGTCTTTCTCCTCGGCATTTCATCCTCAGACCAATGGTCAAACTGAGAGAACAAACCAGACATTGGAGACTTATCTAAGATGCTTTGTGTCTGCTGATCAGGATGACTGGGTCTCTTTTTTGCCTTTGGCTGAGTTTGCTCTTAATAATAGGGCTAGCTCTGCCACTTTGATGTCTCCGTTTTTCTGTAATTCTGGGTTTCACCCTCGATTTTCTTCAGGACAGACGGAGGCTTCTGTCTGTCCAGGTGTTGACTCTGTTGTTGAGCGTATGCAGCAGATTTGGGACCAGGTAGTGGAGAGGTTGTCCCTCTCTCAGGAGAAGGCCCAGCGGTTTGCTAACCGGCATAGGACTGATGGTCCTCGGTTTAAAGTGGGGGACTTGGTCTGGTTGTCCTCAAAGAATATTCCTATGAGAGTAGCATCTCCTAAATTTAAGCCTAGGTTCATTGGACCTTATAAGATCATGGAGATTATTAATCCTGTTTCTTTTCGTTTGCTTCTTCCAGGGACATTTAAGATCCATAACGTGTTCCACAAGTCCTTGTTGAAGAGGTTTGTTGAGCCAGTGGTTCCTGCTGCTGTGCCTCCTGACCCTGTTTTGGTTGAGGGCAATCTGGAGTATGTGGTTGAGAAAATATTGGATTCTCGTTTTTCTAGACGAAGACTCCAGTATTTGGTTAAATGGAGAGGTTATGGTCAGGAAGACAATTCTTGGGTGTTTGCTTCGGACATCCATGCTAGGAGACTTATCCGTGCGTATCATAGAACTCATCCTGACCGACCTGGTTGCTCAAATGAGGGTTCGGTGAACCCTCCTCAAGGGGGGGTACTGTTGTGAATGGGTTTGAGATGAGTTCTGAGCAGAGGCTCCCTCTGGTGGTTACAAGCGGTACTAGTGAGGATTGTGAGGACTGGGAATCAGGTGTTACTGATTGGTCTTATGTAAGGGAGTCATTTTCCCATCAGGGTTGCCGGTGATCAATTGTTCTGGTCTGAATCCTTCTTTCCAGTTTCCCTTGTAGCCTGCTTTGTCGTGTCTGCATCTCCTGCTATCAGATAAGACTATTTCTTATTTTGTGTTTTTGCTATATTTTTGCATTTTGTCCTGCACTTCTGTGGGGGCCTTCAGGGTCCCCTCCGGGGGCTTTTGCCCTCTCAGTTTAGTCCAGCCACTGTGTTTTGTACTTTTGCTTTTTCCAGTTTTTTTTCAGTGGCTGCTGTTTTGTTTTTTGTTACACCAGAGAACTAATTTAGGTGGTAGAGGTCGTGTGATCTCAGGTGATTTTGAAATTAGTAGAGTTGGTGTTTTTTCAGGGTTTTCTGAGATTGCAGTAAGTACCCTTCCTATCCTTTTCTATTTAGATAATTTGGGCCCCAGCGTTTGCTCATACTATTTTCTTTCTGTGTCAGTATTTCCTCTTGTCTAACCGCCATTACATGTTTGGGGGCTTTCTATTATCTTTGGGGTTCTGCTCCGGGGCAGATAGCTTTCCTATTTCTATCTTTAGGTGTAGTTAGTTTCTCAGGCTGTGACGAGGCGTCTAGGACCAACGTAGGAACGCTCCACGGCTGCCTCTAGTTGCGGTGGTTAGTCAGGGTACTGCAATCTCATAGATTCCAACTGCTATGGTGTATTTCCTTTTTTACCTGCACTCCTCAGCTACCGTAACATAACACTCCTGGCACAGATCCGTGGTCGGAGGTCTCTGGGATCCAGCAGGTTCCATGGCCGGAGCAATCTGTAATGAATGGAAGCGGAGGCAGAGATGGTGAAGTTCACATTCGTCTTTATTTTTTAACGTGGAACCTCGAGACCGCGGTCCGGGGGCTCCGAAGGGGGCGTGACTAGTGAGCCCCGGGTACCCGTAGTAAGGCCCCTCGAACAGGACCAGAATACCCGGAGGACACAGGTGCTACCTCCAGTTAGACCCCGGACACGTGGCAGCTGTCCCAGAGGGACCAAAAGGGGTAACAGGTAAAATAGCAGAAACCGTGGAGGGTTAGACGGAGATGAGGAAGGTCCTGGTCCAGAGTGGATTGGTAGCAGGCTGGCTCCAGTGACCTTGTCACAGTCCACAGATACGGATGGCTGATGGCGGAACGGGATGATACTTGCGCCAGTAATAACCGAGATTGTCAGAGTTAGTCGGATACAGGATACCAATGATCTGTGGAGACAAATAGAATGAGCGAAGCACAGAGACTGCTAGCGCAGCGCAGACAGATCAGAGTCAGAACCGGATGTAGCAATGATAGAAACACGTTGCTCCGGCACTCCCCTTATGGTGGAGTGACCAGATATAGTAATGAGTGCGCTGCCATTGGTTAACTGACATTTTCAAAAAATGCACGCTGCCCCTTTAAGAGAGACGGTGGGCGCGGCCCCGCGTCCTAAGCATTCTTCCTGGTGGCTTGCTGGCAGCGTGCCAGGAACTGGGGGAGGGAGCAGGACACTGAGAAGCAGATGGAGCAGGGGACTTCATTCTGCGCACAGGCTGCTACAAAGGGACAGCTGGAGGAGCAGAAGGTAAAAGACCAGGAGGGAGTGCAGAGCCAGCACGGGGACCCACTCTGTACCGGGCCGCTTCTTAAAGGGAAAGTGTCACAGTGGCAGTGACCCACTCTGGGCGTCCAATAAAAGGGGCATATATTTACAAGGGATAATAGAGTTTGTAATAAAGTGTTTGTGACGCCACCTGTGGTTTCTGATCAGAGGTGAACAGCGTTGCAGTGGAGATCCTCAGGGACTGGTGGCGATGCAGCAGAGTTGGTATAGCTCTCCACAGGCAGAGCTAAGTCCCCAGGCAGATGTAAGATGTAGAAGATGGTAATGTTGGTAGATGCAGCAGTGTTGGATGAGTGACGCAAAAATGATTACAGGACACAGGTGGGTGCAGTAGCCGCGGACCTCGGCGGATGACGTCCTCTCTGAGTCTCCTTGCTCCCTTATGGCTATCTTTTTGGAGAAGATAACTGTGGATTGTAGTTGAGGCACCTAAAGATGACACTGTCTCCGGCTTGCTAGCTGAGTCTTGAAGTTCTCTACTAGGCTAGGGACTCCACTATTGGATCGGGCCCCATGGGTGGACTACTCACTAGCCGTGCCCCTAGGACCCCTTCTTTCTTCTGGGAGCTTCCTTCTGTCTCTCCCTTTCAGCTTTCTCTCTCGGCAGCTCCTTCTAACAGGGAGCTGCCTGCCAGCACATCTGCTTTCTTTCACTTTCTTCTCACGCCTGACTCACTCTCTCTGCACTGTTCTTTTCCCACTCTCTCTGCACTGTTCTTTTCCTGCTCTCTAAGCTTCACTCCCCTCCTACTACTTACTCCACCCACTCCCCAAACAGTCTTTTCATTGGATCGGAAGAATGGGGAAGTTTTAACCCTGACAGGACACTATTATCCCCATTTTAAAATGGAGCGGCAGGTGGCATATCTAACTGCAGCTCCATTCATTCTCTTTGGGGCTTCCAGAAAAAAGCAAGAGCAGTGCTCGCAGCCACAGAGGGAATTAATGGATCAGTGGTGAAGTCGCACAAGCCGCTCCAGTATAATGGGGAAAAAAGCTCCACATTCTGCCGATCACTGCAGGTCCTAGCAGTCAGACCCCCACCAATCCTGTAGAGAGGTGATTACCTCCGGAGGTGAGGTGATTTTCACTGGAGAGAGAAATGCATCTTGATCAAGTATTTAACCCCTTAGTAACGGAGCCAATTTGCAGCTAAATGACCAGGTTAATTTTTACAATTTTGACCAGTCACTTTATGAGGTTATAGCTCTGGAACACTTTAACGGATCGTGCTGATTCTGAGACTGTTTTTTTCATGACATATTTTACTTCATGTAAGTGGTAAAATTTCTTCGATATGACTTGTGTTTATTTATGAAAAAAACTTATTTTGTAATTTTCAAACTTTAAATTTTTATGCCCTTAAATCAGAGAGATATGTCACACAAATTTCTTAGTAACTAACACTTCCCACATGTCTACTTTACATCAGCACAATTTTGGAAACATTTTTTTTTGTTAGGAAGTTATAAGGGTTAAACGTTGACCAGCAATTTCTCATTTTTACAACAAAATTTACAAAGCCATTTTTTTTAGGGACCACATGATATTTAAATTTCATTTTGAGGGTGTACATGGCAGAAAATACCCAAAAGTGACACCATTCTAAAAACTGGACCCCTCAAGGTGATCAAAACCACATTAAAAAAGTTTATTAACCCTTTACGTGCTTCAGAGGAACTGAAGCAATGTGGAAGGAAAAATTTAACATTTAACTTTTTTGACAAATTTGCTTCAGAACCAATTTGTTTTATTTTCACAAGTGTTAAAAGAGAAAATGAACCACAAAATTTGTTGTGCAATTTCTCCTGAATACGCCGATACCCCATATGTGGGGGTAAACCACTTTTTGGGCGCACGGCAGAGCTCGCAAGGGAAGGAGCGCCGTTTGACTTTTTCAACGCAGAATTTGCTGGAATTGAGATCAGATGCCATGTTGCGTTTGGAGAGCCCATGATGTGCCTAAACAGTGAAAACCCCCCACAAGTGACACCATTTTGGAAACTAGACCCCTTAAGGTACTTATCTAGGTGTGTGGTGAGCACTTTGAACCCCCAAGTGCTTCACAAAAGTTTATAACGCTGAGCGGTAAAAATAAAAAAAAAAATTTTTTTTCCTCAAAAATGATTTTTTAGCCCGCTATTTTTTATTTTCACAAGGCTAACAGGAGAAACTGGACCAAAAAAGTTATGCAATTTGTCCTGAGTATGCTGATACCGTATATGTGGGGGGAACCACTTTTTGGGCGCATGGGAGAGCACGGAAAGGAAGGAGCGCCGTTTTGGAATGCAGACTTTGATGGAATTTCTGCGGGCGTCATTTTGCATTTGGAGACCCCCTGATGTGCCTAGATAGTGGAAACCCCTCAATTCTAGCTACAACCCTAACCCCAACACACCCCCTAACCCTAATCCTAACCCTAATTACAACCCTAACCCTAATCCTAACCCTAATTCCAACCTTAACCCTAATTCCAACGCTAACCCTAATTCCAACACCAACCCTAACCCTAATTCCAACCCTAACCCTAATTCCAATCCTAGCCAAAAAATTAAAATAAATATATTTTCTTTATTTCATTATATTTCCCTACCTAAGGAGGTGATAAAGGGGGGAGTTATTTACTTTTTTTTTTTATTTTGATCACTGTGATAGGGTTTATTACAGTGATAGAAATGAACATTGAATGAATGAATGGAATCTGTCGGCTGGCTTTACAGGAAGAAGATGCCGGGAGCTGGGGGGGGACACCAGGAGGTACGAGGGACAGATCGGGGACCCGGGGACACTATTTCTCTCCTCTCTGATGTGCGTTCACATCAGAGGAGAGAGAAATTAAATGCGAAATTGCGGCTTTTTTTGTTGCAGTCGCAGTTATAGGGTTTATAACGGCGATCGCAACACCGGGATCGGTAAATACCGACCGGAATCATGTTCTTTGGGGTCTCGGCTACCCCCGGCAGCCAATACCCTGGAGAAATTCCGACTCTGTGGGGCACTATAGGCTTTTTCTACAGCGCCTAATACCCTTAACTATCGCCGTAAAAGGCATATCGGCGGTCGTTAAGGGGTTAATCACTAATGGAAATAAAGAATCTTCTATTAATTAATATCACAGCGAACAAATAACCACCATGCACAACACAATCCACTATACCAAGACCAATAGTACTACATACAAGGGACAATTACCGCCACACCGTGATCAGACCACATATTACCACCACATAGTGACCAAATAATACCACATACAAGGGATGAATACCAGTGTACTGGTAATACTGGAATCACCAGTGACGTTATACACAGGAGTTCTGTATATAGCATACCGGTAATATAGGGATTACCAGTGACACAGGAGCTTATATAGTGTAGAGGTAATACAGGGATCACTAGTGACATTATACACAGGAGCTCTGTATATAGTATACAGTGTATAGTGTCAGTGTACTGGTAACACCAGTGACGTCTCTAGTTGAAGTCCTTCATCTTTGTACAAGAAAGAGTAGAAAGCTCACTGACACTGCTAATGAGATTATCTGCTGAAATGATCCAACACTGCGGGTGCAGTATTCAGCTGTATTCAGACTTCAGCAATAGTTATGCAATAGAGGAGGAATTTCTGCACAACCATCCCACATTATGAATAAGAGCGGTTGGATCGCTCGAAACGCGTCAGTTTTTAAGTTCCCCTTTATGTGTTTATTTTTGTTTTCATTTTTTTTAATAGATAAAACAATAAAACAACTTTTTTTATGCTATCCATGGATGGTTGTGAAAAAATTCCTCCTCTATTGTCCTTCATCTTTGCTTTTCTTCTTCATCTGGCAGAGACCACCATCACTTCTCCCAGCCAGACCTTGTCTCTGCAGAAAACACAGTTTTCAATAGCTGATGGTCTCTAGAGCACATTCCCCAACTTAGACACTACACGAGATGAAGAAAAAAAGTGACAGAGAGCCGCATTGCGCAGTAGCAGGACCTCCCTTTTGTTCCCCCATGGAAAATAATATTCTAAAAAGTAAATTATATTACAGCAGTAATAATGTCCCCTAATTGGCCCCTACAGTAATTATGTCCCCCACTTCCCACCATAAACTAATAATGTATGTTCCTCATTTTGGCCTCAAAACAGTAATTAATCTGTCCACTTTAATTAATAATGTCCTCTATCCTGGGACCCTATATTGCCCCTTCTTGGTTCCCTATGTTCCCCATCCTGACCCCTATGTCCACCATTCAGGGACCCCATGTTCCCCCATCTTGGGCCCCTATCTCCCTTGTCCTGGCCAATATGTCCTTTGTCCTGACCAACATGTCTCCTGGGCTGTCCCCATGACTCTTGTCCTGGCTCCATGTCTCCTGGGCTGTCCCCATGACTCTTGTGCTGGCCCCATGTCCCTTGTGCTGGCCCCATATCCCTTGTGCTGGCCCCATGTCCTCCATTGTGCTGGCCCCATGTCCTCCCTTGTGCTGGCCCCATGTCCTCCCTTGTGCTGGCCCCATGTCCCATGTGCTGGCCCATGTCTGCTCCATTCCTTGTGCTGGCTCCATGTCCCTTGTGCGGGCCCCAAGTCCCGTCCCCATGTCTTTTGTCCTTACCCCATGTCCCTTGTGCTGGCTCTATGTCCTGGCCCCATGTCCCTTATGCTGACCCCATGTCCTAACCACATGTCCCTTGTCATGAATGATCAGTCCAGGAGTATAAAGAAGCAGAATTTTCTAATATGCTATATTAAAAAAAATATTTTTTTAACTTTACAATTGGTTTATGAAAATAAATAAATGGTTACACTTAAGCATCAATTAATAACAGTCTCCTGCAATGGAAGACTTCGGAGTCTGGATAGACATCTGTCTGAAACAGTTTAGTGAATCCTGCATTGAGCAGTGGGTTGGACACTATGACCCTTGAGGTAACTTCTAACTCTAACATTCTATGATTCTCTAGTTTTTTTCCTCCATCACAGGATAAGTGATAAATACAGCAGGCGAAGTAAGTATTGAACACATCACCGATTTTTTAAGTAAATATATTTCTAAAAGTGCTCTATTGACATGAAATTCTCACCAGTTGTCAGTAACAACCTGTCCAATTCACATAGGCAAATAAATCAATCCATGGATGTCCAAAAATTAAGTTATGTTTAATAATGAGAAATGACACACGAAAAAAGTATTGAACACATGAAGCAAGAGAGGTGCAAAAAGCCATGCAAAGTCATGACACCAGCTGAAATTGGAATACCCAGAGGACACAGGTGCTACCTCCAGTTAGACCCCGGACACGTGGCAGCTGTCCCAGCAGGACCAAAAGGGGTAACAGATATAATGGAAGAGACCTTGGAGAGGTAGACACAGGTGAGGAAGGTCCTGGTTCCGGGTAGATGGTGGCAAGCTGGCTCCAGTAACCTTGTCACAGTCCACGGATTTGGATGGCTGTTGGCGGAACGGATGACACTTGCACAAGTGATTGCAGAGGTTGTCAGGGATAGCAGGATACAGGATACCGATACTCTGTGGAGACAAATAGTATGAGCAAATGCACAGAGACTGCTAACGCAGCGCAGACAGGTCAGAGACAGGACCGGGTGTAGCAATGGTAGATAATCATTGCTCAGGCGCTTTCCCATTGAAGGAGACACGATAAATAGTAATCAGTGCGCTGCCATTGGATAATTACAAAATTCAAAAAATGCACGCTGTCCCTTTAAGAAACCAGAGGAATGCGCGCTCACGTCTTTGGGTACGTCTCCACGTTCAGGATGGCAGGCGTTTTGGACGGAGCGGAAACCCCGCTCCGCCCAAAGCCCGCCCCCTTCTGAACGCGCAGTGAATCTGAATGTGTTCATTGAACACATCCGGAATCACCGCAGCGCTACATAGGACTCTGCTATTTACCTTGCGGCGACGGAGCGTCGCCGCAAGGTAAAAGGACATGCTGCGATCTGAATAGACGCGCCGCATATCTGTTAACACAGGTCTGCCGCCTGCGTCTTTTAACGCATAGTGGAGACGGGATTTCATGAAATCCCCTCCACTATGCTGTAACATCTGGAAGCTGCGTGTTTGACGCTGCACAAGTACACAGCGTCAAACAGGCAGCGTTTCTTGACCGTGGAAACATACCCCTAATAGTATTCCCTGAAGATCTGCTGACAGCACACCAGGAAATGGGGGAGGGCGAGAGAGCAGGATGCTGAGCATGAGATTTCAGACAGGGAGCTCGCTGCTGCACAGGGACAGCGTGAAAAGCAGGAGTGACCAGAACGGGGAGCAGAGCCAGCACAGGGACCGGGTGTAAAAATTACTAAGGTGCCACACAAGAAACATTTAATGATGGGTAAAACCAGTGAGCTGCCTAAATTCCTTCGCAACCTGAATTACTGAATTACAGAAGTTTCCAGTGAGCACTGTTGGGGCCATAATCCGGAAGTGGAAAGAACATAATTTCACCGTAAACTGGCCACGACAAGGTGCTCACAGTAAGATTTCAAGGTAGTGAAAAGAATTATCAGAAGAGTTGATCAAGAGCCAAGGACCACCTGTGCAGAGCTTCAGAAAGACCTGGAATCAGCAGGTACAATTGTTTCAAAGAAAACAATAAGTAATGCAGTCAACCTCCTCGCAAGCTCACAACGCAAGACTCCATTGCTGAAAAAAAAAAACATGTTCAAGCGAGTTTACAGTCATGGCCAAAAGTTTTGGGAATGACTCAAATATTAATTTTTACAAAGTCTACTGCTTCACTTTTTCTAATGGCAATTTGCATATACTCCAGAATGTTATAAAGAGTGATCAGCTTAACAGCAATTACTTGCAAAGTCAATATTTGGCTAGAAAATGAACTTTATCCCCCAAAACACATTTCAACATCATTGCAGCCCTGCCTTAAAAGGACCAGCTAACCTCTTTTCAGTGATTGCTCCATTAACACAGGTGTGGGTGTTGATGAGGACATGGCTGGAGATCAATCTGTCATGATTAAGTAAGAATGACACCACTGGACACTTTAAAAGGAGGCTGGTGCTTGGCATCATTGTTTCTCTTCTGTTAACCATGGTTATCTCTAAAGAAACACGTGCAGTCATCATTGCAATGCACAAAAATGGCCTAACAGGGAAGAGTATCGCAGCTAGAAAGATTGCACCTCAGTCAACAATCTATCGCATCATCAAGAACTTCAAGGAGAGAGGTTCCATTGTTGCCAAAAAGGCTCCAGGGAGCCCAAGAAAGACCAGCAAGCACCAGGACCGTCTCTTAAAAGTGTTTCAGCTGCGGGATCGGGCTACCAGCAGTGCAGAGCTTGCTCAGGAATGGCAGCAGGCAGGTGTGAGTGCATCTGCACGCACTGTGAGGCGGAGACTCTTGGAGCAAGGCCTCGTCTCAAGGAGGGCAGCAAAGAAGCCACTTCTCTCCAGAAAAAACATCATGGACAGACTGATATTCTGCAAAAGGCACAGGCAGTGGACTGCTGAGGACTGGGGTAAAGTTATTTCTCTGATGAATCCCCTTTTCGATTGTTTGGGACATCAGGAAAACGCCTCATTCGGAGAAGACAAGGTGAGCGCTACCACCAGTCTTGTCTCATGCCAACTGTTAAGCATCCTGAAACCATTCATGTGTGGGGTTGCTTCTCAGCCAACGGAAACGGCTCTCTCACAGTCTTGCCTAAAAACACAGCCATGAATAAAGAATGGTAGCAGAATGTCCTCCAAGAGCAACTTCTCCCAACCCTCCAAGAGCAGTTTGGCGATCAACAATGCCTTTTCCAGCATGATGGCTCAGGGAACAAAACATAGAGATTTTGGGTCCATGGCCTGGAAACTCACCAGATCTTAATCCCATTGAGAACTTGTGGTCAATCATCAAGAGACGGGTGGACAAACAAAAACCTAAAAATTCTGACAAAATGAAAGCATTGATTGTGCAAGAATGGACTGCTATCAGTCAGGATTTGGTCCAGAAGTTGATTGAGAGCATGCCAGGGAGAATTGCAGAGGTCCTGAAGAAGAAGGGTCAACACTGCAAATATTGACTTGCTGCATTAACTCATTCTAACTGTCAATATAAGCTTTTGTTACTCATATGTTTGCAATTATATTTCTGTCTGTGATAAAAACATCTGTCAAACACACATAAAAACCAGAGGGCAGCAGATCATGTGAAAATATAATATTTGTGTCATTCTCAAAACTTTTGGCCATGACTGTACAGTTTGCTCAACAACATGTAGACAATCCTGTGAAATACTGGAATAATATAGTCTGGTCAGATGAGACCAAAATTGACCTCTTTGGATGCCACAATATACACCATGTTAAAGTACCATACGAACAGTGAAGTTGGAGGTGGGAGCATCATGGTTAAGGGCTGTTTTTTTTTATCATATGGCACTGTCAAAATTCATTGAATTAAGGAAGGATCATTGGACAACTGTACCGAGACATTCTTGATAAAAATTTGCTGCCATCTACCAATATGATGAAAATGAAACAAGGGTGGACATTTCAGCAAGTCAATGATCCTACACATACAGCCAAGGAAACTCTCATTTGGTTTCGGAGAAAGAAAATAAAGCTGCTAGAATGGCTCAGCCAATCACCTGACCTGAATTCAACAGAAAATTTATGGCGGAACTAAAGGTCAGAGTTCATACAAGGAGCCTCGGGACCTTTAGGATTTGAAGAGTGTTTGTGTGGAGGAATGGACCAAAATCACACCTGAGAAATGCATGCGACTACTTTCGCCATACAGAAGACATCTTTAACGCCCAAGGGTGGTTTGCACGTTAATGACCAGGCCAATTTTTACAATTCTGAACACGGTCTCTTTATGAGGTTATAACTCTGGAACGCTTCAACGGATCTTCACGATTCTGAGAACGTTTTCTCGTAACATACTGTACTTCATGATAGTGGTAAAATTTCTTCGATATAACTTGCGTTTATGAAAAAAATGGAAATATGTTGAAAATTTGAAAATTTCAAACTTTGAATTTTTATTCCCTTAAACCAGAGAAATATGTCACACATAATAGTTACTAGATAACATTTCCCACATATCTACTTTACATCAGCACAATTTTGGAACCAAATTTTTTTTTTTGTTAGGAAGTTGTAAGGGTTATAAGTTGACCAGCTATTTCTCATTTTTACAACAAAATGTACAAAACCATTTTTTTAGGGACCACCTCACGTTTGAAGTCACTTTGAGGGGTCTATATGGCAGAAAATACCCAAAAGTGACACCATTTTAAAAACAGAACCCCTCAAGGTACTCAAAACCACATTCAAGAAGTTTATTAACCCTTCAGGTGCTTCACATGAGCTGAAGCAACATGGAAGAAAAAAATGAACATTTAACTTTTTAGTCACAAAAATGATCTTTTGCAAACAATTTTTTTTATTTTAACAAGGGTAAAAGGAGAAAATGGACAGAAAAAGTTGTTGTGCAATTTCTCCTGAGTACGCCAATACCCCATATGTGGGAGAAAACCACTGTCTGGACGCACGGTAGGGCTCGGAAGCGAAGGAGCGCTGTTTGACTTTTTCAAAACAAAATTGGCTGGAATTGAGATTGAACGCCATGTCGTATTTGGAGAGCCCCTGATGAGTCACTAAAGTTTATAATGCCTTGGTGTGAAAAAAAAAAGAAAAGAAATTTTCCACAAAAATGATTTTTTTAATCCCCAAATTTTTTTATTTTTCCATGGAAATTGGATCCCAAAAGTTGTTGTCCAATTTGTCCTGAGTACGCCAATACCCCATATGTGGGGGGAGAAACTGTTTGGCTGCACTGCAGGGCTCGGAAAGAAAGGAAGTAATGACGTTTTGGAATGCATACTTTGATGGATGTCATGTTCAGTTTGCAGAGCCCTTGATATGCCTAAACAGTGGAAACCCTCCACAAGTGACACCATTTGGAAACTTGACCCCCTAAGGAACTTATCTAGATCTGTGGTGAGCACTTTGAGCCCCCAAGTGCTTCACACAAGTTTATAATGCCCGGGCATGAAAATAAAAAATCCTATTTTTTTGCCACAAAAATGATGTTTTAGTCACCAATTTTTTATTTTCCCAAGGGTAAC
>JARQOD010008270.1:0-36147 GCA_033576555.1 Oophaga sylvatica | reverse complement strand
CAGGAGAGTTGCAAATTTCTGGTGCTGTATAATCTGTATGACATTATTGTACTAGGTTTCCCTTGGTTACAGTCTCATAATCCTGTTTTGGATTGGAAATCTGTGTCTGTGACCAGTTGGGGCTGCCAATGTGTTAATGCCAACACTCCTGTTTTTTCTGCCTCTCCCCAGTCTCAGGATGTTCCTGACTTTTTGACTGATTTTTCGGATGTATTAAGTGAAAGTAAATCTGCATCCTTGCCCCCTCACAGGAGCTATGATAGCGCTATTGAATTAGTGCCTGGTGGTAAATTTCCTAAAGGTCGCCTTTTTAACTTGTCTGTACCTGAACACGATGCTATGCGATCTTATATCAAGGAGTCATTGGAGAAGGGTCATATCAGACCATCCTCTTCACCCTTGGGTGCCGGTTTTTTCTTTGTGGCCAAAAAGGATGGTTCATTGAGGCCGTGTATTGATTATCGTCTCTTGAATAAGATCACTGTGAAGTATCAATATCCGTTACCCTTGATTTCTGACCTGTTTTCCAGGGTGAAAAGTGCTAGTTGGTTTACCAAGCTTGACCTCAGGGGGCGTATAACTTGATTCGCATTAAGCACGGGGATGAATGGAAGACGGCGTTTAACCCCTTCACCCCAATGGTGGTTTGCACGTTAATGACCGGGCCAATTTTTACAATTCTGACCACTGTCTCTTTATGAGGTTATAACTGTGGAACGCTTCAACGGATCTTCGCGATTCTGAGATTGTTTTCTCGTGACATATTGTACTTCATGATAGTGGTAAAATTTCTTCAATATAACTTGCATTTATTTTGAAAAAAATGCAAATATGGCGAATATTTTGCAATTTTCAACCTTTGAATTTTTATTCCCTTAAAACAGAGAAATTTGTCACACAAAATAGTTAATAAATAACATTTCCCACATGTCTACTTTACATCAGCACAATTTTGGAACCAAAATTTTTTTTTGTTAGGAAATTATAAGGGTTAAAAGTTGACCAGCGATTTCTAATTTTTACAACAAAATTTACAAAACCATTTTTTTTTAGGGACCACATATTTCAAGTCACTTTGAGGGGTCTATATAGCAGAAAATACCCAAAAGTGACACCATTCTAAAAAATGCACCCCTCAAGGTACTCAAAACCACATTCAAGAATTTTATTAACCCTTCAGGTGCTTCACAGGAGCTGAAGCAACATGGAAGGAAAAAATGAATATTTAACTTTTTAGCCACAAAAATGATATTTACAAACTTTTTTTTTATGTTCACAAGGATAAAAGGAGAAAATGGACAGATAAAGTTGTTGTACAATTTCTCCTGAGTACGCCAATACCCCAAATGTGGGGGAAAACCACTGTTTGGGCGCACGGCAGAGCTCGTAAGGGAAGGAGCGCAGTTTGACTTTTTCAAACTAAAATTGGTTGGAATTAAGATTGGACGCCATGTCGCGTTTGGAGAGCCCCTGATGCGCCTAAACAGTGGAAACCCCCCACAAGTGACACCATTTTGGAAACTAGACCCCCTAAGGAACTTATCTAGATCTGTTGTGAGCACTTTGAACCCCAAAGTGTTTCACAAAAGTTTATAATGCTGGGTTTAAAAAAAAAAAAAACAAGTTTCCACAAAAATTATTTTTTAGTCCTAAATTTTTTATTTTTCCCAAGGAAATTGGACCCCAAAAGTTGTTGTCCAATTTTTCCTGAGTACGCTGATACCCCATATGTGGGGGGGGAACTGTTTGGGCACACGGCAGGGCTTGGAAAGAAAGTAGTGACGTTTTGGAATGCAGACGTTGATGGGGTCATGTTCCGTTTGCAGTGCCCCAGATGAGCCTAAACAGTGGAAACCCCCCACAAGTGACCCCATTTTGGAAACTAGACCCCCTAAGGAACTTATCTAGATCTTTGATGAGCACTTTGAACCCCCAAGTGCTTCACACAAGTTTATAATGCCCAGGCATGAAAATAAAAAATCCTATTTTTTTTCCCACAAAAATTATCTTTTAGTCACTAATTTTTTATTTTCCCAAGGGTAACAGGAGAAATTGGACCACAAAAGTTGTCCAATTTGTCCTGAGTACGCTGATACCCCATATGTGGGGGGGAACCACAGTTTGGGCGCACGGCAGAGCTCGGTATGGAAGGAGCACCATTTGACTTTTTCCAACCAAAATTGGCTGGAATTGAGATTGGACGCCATGTTGCATTTGGAGAGCCACTGATGTGCCTAAACAGTGGAAACCCCCCACAAGTGACCCCATTTGGGAAACTAGACCCCCTAAGGAACTTATCTAGATCTTTGGTGAGAAATTTGAACCTCCAAGTGCTTCACACAAGTTTATAACGTAGAGCAGTAAAATTAAAAAATAATATTTTTTCCACAAAAATTATCTTTTCACCCCAATTTTTATTTCCCAAGGGTAACAAGACCCCAAAAGTTATTGTGCAATTTGTCCTAAGTACGCTGATACCCCATATGTGGGGGTAAACCACTGTTTGGGTGCATGGCAGAGTTTGGAAGGGAAGGAGCACCGTTTGACTTTTTCAACGCAGAATTGGCTGGATGCCATGTTGTGTTTGGAGAGCTCCTGATCTGCCTAAACAGTGGAAACCCCCATAAATGACACCATTTTGGAAACTAGACCCCTCAAGGAACTTATCTAGATGTGTGGTGAGCACTTTGAACCCCGAAGTGCTTCACAGAAGTTTATAACGTACAGCCGTAAAAATATATTTTTTTTTTACTAAAATGATTTTTTCGCCCCCAATATTTTATTTTGACAAGGATAACAGGAGAAATTGGACCCCAAAAGTTGTTGTCCAATTTGTGCTGAGTACGCTTATACCCAATATGTGGGAGAAAACTACTGTATGGTCACACGTTGGGGCTCGGAAGGGAAGTAGTGACATTTTGGATTGCAGACTTTGATGGAATGGTTTGGGGGCGTCATGTCGCATTTGGAGAGCCCCTGATGCACCTAAACAGTGGAAACCCCCCACAAGTGACCCCATTTTGGAAAATAGACCCCACAAGGAACTTATCTAGATGTGGGGTACCATGCGGCGATACCAAATATGTGTACTTTTATTGTTTTGGTTTTTTTATTTACAGGAATAAATTAATTTATTGGGGAATATTTTTTTTTTTTTGGAATTTCTTTTTACACTTTTTATTTTTTTAACTTTTATACTTTGTCCCAGGGTGGGACATCACTATGTAGGGTGAGATCGCTGGTGTGACAGTGTGCACAGCACTCTGTCACACCAGCGATCGCTCTGGCAGTGCTGCAGGCTTCTCAGTGCCTGCTCTCAGGACCTCTGCAGGACCCGGCGGCCATCTTGGATCCGGGTCCTTGGAGGAAGGCCTCAGAACAGCGCAATCACATCGCGCTGTTCTGAGGGTCTCAGGGGAGCGCGCAGGGAGCCCCCTCCCTGCGCGATGCTCCCCTGTGCCCCTGGTACACCGCAATCATGTTTGATCGCGGTGTGCCAGGGGTTAATGTGCTGGGAGCTGTCCGTGACCGCTCCTGACACACAGTCCCGGGTGTCAGCTGTGATAATCAGCTGACACCCGGCGGCGATTAGCTGCGCTCCCCCCGGGAGCGCAGCTGATCGCCCTGGATGTACTATTCCGTCCATGGGAATGAGGTCCAGGGTCACATGGACGGAATATTACGTCCAATGGAATAAAGGGGTTAATACCCCAGAGGGGCATTTTGAGTACCTAGTGATGCCCTTTGGGCTCACTAATGCTCCTTCCGTCTTCCAATCCTTCATGAATGATATTTTCAGGGATTTTGTGGATAAATTTATGATTGTGTATTTGGATGATATCTTGATTTTTTCCAATAACTGGGACTCTCATGTGAAACATGTTTGGACTGTGTTCCAGATTTTGAGAGCGAATGCACTGTATGTGAAGGGATCAAAGTGTCTTTGGCGTACAGAGGGTCTCATTTCTGGGATTCATTTTGTCTCCATCTGTTATTGAAATAGACCCGGTCAAGGTTCAGGCCATCTGTGATTGGGTCCAACCTACTTCATTAAAGGCTCTTCAGAGATTTTTGGGTTTTGCCAATTTTTATCGTAAATTTATTGGTAATTTCTCCGGTATTTTTAAACCATTGACTGATTTGACCAAAAAGGGTTCTGATGTGGTGAATTGGCCTCCTGAGGCAGTCTCTGCGTTTCAGGAACTTAAGCAGAGATTCACTTCTGCTCCTGTTCTACGGCAGCCTGGTGTTTCTCTACCATTTCAGGTGGAGGTTGATGCCTCTGAAATTGGGGCAGGTGCCGTTTTGTCCCAAAGAGATCCAGAGACCTCTAAGAGTAACCCTTGTGCCTTTTTCTCTCGAAAATTTTCTCCAACTGAACTTAATTATGACGTGGGTAATCGGGAGTTATTGGCCATGAAGTGGGCCTTTGAAGAGTGGAGACATTGGCTGGAAGGAGCCAAACATCAGGTGGTGGTCCTCACGGACCATAAGAATCTGGTTTATCTCGAATCAGCCAAGCGACTTAATCCTAGACAGGCCAGGTGGGCCTTGTTTTTCACACGTTTTAATTTTGTGTGGTTTCTTTTCTTCCTGGCACTAAGAATGTTAAGGCGGATGCCCTCTCGAGGAGTTTCTTTGCGGACTCTCCTGAGTTATCTGATCCTGCTATTATTTTGAAAGAGGGTGTAGTTCTTTCCGCCATCTCGCCCAATGTTACACTCGGTCCCCGTGCTGGCTCTGCACTCCGTCCTGGTCACTCACCTGCTCCTCTAGCTGTCCCTCTGCAGCAGTCTGCGCGCAGGCTGAGGTCTCCTGTCCCATCTGCTCCTCAGCGTCCTGTGTCCTCCTCCACTTCCTGGCACGCTGCTAGCAGGTCTCCAGATAGATTGCTTAGGATGCGAGGCCGCGCCCACCGTCTCTCTTAAAGGGGCAGCGTGCATTTTTTTAAATAGCCAATTAACCAATGGCAACGCACTCAGTACTATATCTGGTCATTCCACCATAAGGGGAGTGCCGGAGCAACGTGTTCTATCATTGCTACATCCGGTTCTGTTTCTGATCTGTCTGTGCTGCGTCTGCAGTCTCTGTGCTTCGCTTATACTATTTGTCTCCACAGATCATTGCTAACCCATATCTGGCTATCCTGGACAATCTCGGTTATTACTGGCGCAGGTGTCATCCCGTTCCGCCATCAGCCATCCGTACCCGTGGACTGTGACAAGGTCACTGGAGCCAGCCTGCCACCATCCATTCTGGACCAGGACCTTACTCATCTCCGTCAAGAACCCTCCACGGTCTCTGTATATACCTGTTATCCTTTTGGTCCCTCTGGGACAGCTGCCACGTGTCCGGGGTCTAACTGGAGGTAGCACCTGTGTCCTCCGGGTATTCCATTCTGGTCCTGTTCGAGGGGCCTTACTACGGGTACCCGGGGCTCATTAGTCACGCCCCCTTCGGAGCCCCCCGGACCGCGGTCTCGAGGTTCCACATTAAAAAATAAAGACAAATGTGAACTTCACCATCTCTGCCTCCGCTTCCATTTGTTACACCCAATTTGAGACTGGCTCTAGAAGGGTGTCAGGAGGATAAACCTGAGCGCTGACCTATTGGGAAATTGTTTGTCCCAGACCAGTGGAAGAAGAGTGTGATGTCTGAGATTCATTGTTCCGCGTTGGCTGGTCATCCCGGATTTTTGGTACCAGAGACTTGGTGAGTCGGTCCTTTTGGTGGCCTACTTTGTCTCGTGACGTCAGGGAATTTGTGCAGTCCTGTGGGACTTGCTCTCGCTCCAAGCCTTGCTCTCGCTCTAGTGGTTTGTTAATGCCATTACCTGTGCCCAAGAGGCCATGGACCCATATATCTATGGATTTTATTTCCGAACTCCCTGTTTCTCAGAGAATGACCGTTATCTGGGTAATCTGTGATAGGTTTTCCAAGATGATACATCTTGTGCCATTACCTAAGTTACCTTCCTCCTCCGAATTGGTGCCTTTGTTCCTTCAGCACGTGGTTCGGTTACATGGCATTCCGGAGAACATTGCGTCTGACAGAGGAGTCCAGTTTGTTTCCAGATTTTGGAGGACATTTTGATCTAAACTTGGTGTTCAATTGTCTTTCTCCTCTGCTTTTCATCCTCAGACCAATGGACAAACCGAGAGAACAAACCAGACATTGGAGACTTATTTGAGATGTTTTGTGTCTGCTGATCAAGATGACTGGGTCTCTTTTTTTGCCTTTGGCTGAGTTTGCTCTTAATAATAGGACTAGCTCTGCCACCTTGATGTCTCCATTTTTCTGCAATTTTGGGTTTCACCCTCGATTTTCTTCGGGACAGACGAAGGCTTCTGTCTGTCCGGGTGTTGACTCTGTTGTGGAGCGTATGCAGCAGATTTGGGACCAGGTAGTGGAGAGGTTGTCCCTCTCTCAGGAGAAGGCCCAACGGTTTGCCAACCGGCATAGGACTGATGGTTAGTGTTGAGCGATACGATACCGCAAGTATCGGGTATCGGCCGATATTAGCTCTATCGGCCTTTCGATACTTTGTTTCGATATTTTCCATATATCGTATACCGGAATCGGAAGTTCCCATAATTCTTTGAGAGGCAATGTGATTTTAGTCAGCCAATGAGGAATCCTAAGAAGTGTGGGCACATCCTGTACTGCTGCGGTCATGTTAACTAATGGCATGGCTGTGATTGGATGCTGAAATGATGTCAGAATGCACTATAAAAGGCGCCGCCGCCATTTTAGCGTCACTGTGCTGTGAATTCAGTTAGGGACAGAACGCTGCTGTGCTGACTCTGAGGGACAGTTAGAGATTGCGATTTAGTGTAGTGTGCTTTAGGCAGGCTAGCACCAACCGCTGTGTAAAGCTTCCTTTTGCCTGCAGTGTTGTTTTAACAGCTCTGCAAGGTGTGTGTGAGTGCAGGTGACGCTGCAGTTTGCTCTGCATGCAACGCTGTCTGTAGGCATCTGCACGTGTCACTCACAGACTCTTTTTTTTTTCTTCAGTGTAATTCTTGCTGCTCCATGCAATTTAAATTTTAGTGTGACGCGCTTCCATCCGTATCCAATACATTGGTTGCAAACACTATAGAAGTAGACAAAGGAGTAGCCTTTCACAGATTGTGAACAGTTGTGTTTCAGTGTTCACTTCAGTCTGTGTTTTTTATTTTTTGAGTGCACATCACGCTCCAGTTACTTGTTCAAGCACTGCTGCTTGTACTCTGCTGAGCGTGTCTCAGTGCCTCATCCTTTTCATTTCTCTCCAATTGGTTCTGCTCCATTCCATTTAAAATAAATATAATCTATTAGTGTGACGCGCTTCCATCCGTATCCAATACATTGGTTGCAAACACTATAGAAGTAGACAAAGGAGTAGCCTTTCACAGATTGTGAACAGTTGTGTTTCAGTGTTCACTTCAGTCTGTGTTTTTTATTTTTTGAGTGCACATCACGCTCCAGTTACTTGTTCAAGCACTGCTGCTTGTACTCTGCTGAGCGTGTCTCAGTGCCTCATCCTTTTCATTTCTCTCCAATTGGTTCTGCTCCATTCCATTTAAAATAAATATAATCTATTAGTGTGACGCGCTTCCATCCGTATCCAATACATTGGTTGCAAACACTATAGAAGTAGACAAAGGAGTAGCCTTTCACAGATTGTGAACAGTTGTGTTTCAGTGTTCACTTCAGTCTGTGTTTTTTATTTTTTGAGTGCACATCACGCTCCAGTTACTTGTTCAAGCACTGCTGCTTGTACTCTGCTGAGCGTGTCTCAGTGCCTCATCCTTTTCATTTCTCTCCAATTGGTTCTGCTCCATTCCATTTAAAATAAATATAATCTATTAGTGTGACGCGCTTCCATCCGTATCCAATACATTGGTTGCAAACACTATAGAAGTAGACAAAGGAGTAGCCTTTCACAGATTGTGAACAGTTGTGTTTCAGTGTTCACTTCAGTCTGTGTTTTTTATTTTTTGAGTGCACATCACGCTCCAGTTACTTGTTCAAGCACTGCTGCTTGTACTCTGCTGAGCGTGTCTCAGTGCCTCATCCTTTCATTCCTCAATTGTCTGCTCCATCATTTAAAATATATAGTGTGACGCTTCCATCCGCTCCATCATGGTGCAACACTATAAGTAAAAAGATGAATTCACAGATGTGAACGTTTGTTTCAGTGTTCACTTCAGTCTGTGTTTTTATTTTGAGTGCACACACGTCAGTACTTGTTCAGCATGCTGCTGTACTCCTGAGCGTCTCAGTCTCATCTTCATTCCTCATGGTTCTGTCCATCATTAAATAATATATCTATGGCGCCTTCATCCGTATCAAAGGGTGCAACACTATAAAGTAGACAAGTAGCCTTTCACAGATTGTGAACAGTTGTGTTTCAGTGTTCACTTCAGTCTCTGCGTAATAACCACACTTAGGCCTTATAACTTTTCTGACTTTCTTTATCAATCTACCAAGATGAAGAAGTCAGTGAGTAAGGCACGTGGTCGTGGCCGTGGAGTTTCAGCAGGGAGAGGACGTGGGGATTCTGTGGCTGCTGCCGCCCTCAGTGACACAGCATCCACCATTTATCCCCGTGAGCGTTCCTTTATGCGCACTTTGGTAGGAGCTCGGCGTGCCCCCCTGCTGCGGGAAGAACAAATTGAAGCCGTTGTTGGTTGGATGGCAGCCAATGCATCGACTTCAATTCCTTCCACCTCCTCTCAGGAACACAACACTGTTGAGCAACCATCTGTCTGTTCACCGCCTGTCAAATTGGCCAGGCAGTCAGAGAGTTCTGTACAGGAGCCAGCTGAGTCTCTGCTTCTGTTCTCAGAATCTGTTGGCTCGCAAACACGGGCACAGGCAAGCAGCATTCTGCAATTTGAAGAAGAGGGAGTATGCAGTGATGCGCAACAGCTGTGTCTCTCTCAATCTGAAGAGGCGGGTGAGCCAGTGCCGATGGACAGCACACCGCAGAACGCATCTCATGATGATGATGAGACTCAGGTGCCAGGTTTTGTGGAGCATGGTGCTGCCCAGACCATCCAACAGCAGCAGGTGTTGGAAGAGGGTAGTGGAGATGATGAAGTCCGAGACCCAACATGGCGTGAGCAACAGGAAGGTGGTGGGAGCAGCTCTGAGGAAGAGATTGGCCCAACGGTACAAAGAGGAGGGAGAGGTAGGCTGCAGACTCGCTTGCCTGTAGCCTCCAGTTTGGCACGTGTTGGGAGCAGTTCTCTTACAAATGTCAAAATTGGCGCTCCCATGACTTGCACTGCGTGGTCCTTTTTTGACAGACTTGTAGATGATATTTGCTATGTTCAATGCAAGCTGTGTAAGCAAAAAGTTAAAAGAGGTAAAAATATCAGTAACCTGAATACCACAAATATGTGGAAACATGTACGGACAAAGCACGTAGCTGAGTTACAAAGACACACTGGAGATGTAGGCCAACCTACAGCAGCACCTACATCTTCAGGTCGTGTTGGAGCCTCTACCTCCAGCTCACACACACCTGGTTCGGCTTCCTCACAGGATCTCCATGGAAGAACCTCGGTCACTGTTGTCCATAGACAAACTGTTATTCCACCCACAGCAGCAAGTTCACAGTCATCGTCACACTCCCAGACCACAAAACAGCCATCGGTACCACAGGCATGGGATAAAAGACGGCCATACTCGGCAAACCATCCACGAGCACAGGCTCTGAATGCTGGCATTGCAAAACTCCTGTCCCTTGAAATGCTGTCATTCAGGCTGGTGGAGACTGACAGTTTCAGGAACTTAATGGCATTGGCAGTCCCACAATATAATGTGCCAAGCCGATTTTATTTCAGCAGGCAAGCCGTCCCTGCTCTGCAAAAACATGTCGAGGGAAACATTAAACATGCGCTACTAAACGCCGTCAGTAGCAGGGTCCACCTGACCACCGATGCGTGGACCAGTACCCATGGCCAGGGACGATACCTTTCCCTCACTGCCCATTGGGTCAATGTTGTGGAGCCGGGTACAGATCTTGCCAGTGGCGCTGTACGTGTTCTGCCAACTCCAAGGATTGCAGGAATCCAGTCTGTACACATTGATTCCTCCTCCTACTCCAGTTCCTCAGAATCATCGCTGCACGAGCCGTCACGGTATACCTCCACATGGACCCGTGAACGCTTACCTGTTGCGACCGATATGAGCACAGCCGTGGCCAAACGTCAACAGGCCGTCCTGAAATTAATTTCCATGGGGAATCGAAGCCACACAGCGCAGGAGCTCTGGGATGCCATCAAGCAGGAGAGCGACGTGTGTTTTTTGTCAGCTAATCTCCAGCCAGGCTTGGTAGTGTGTGACAATGGCCGAAATCTAGTGGCAGCTCTGGGCCTTGGCAACCTTACTCACATACCATGTCTGGCACATGTGCTCAACTTGGTGGGGCAGAGTTTTTTGAGGGACTATCTGGATCTTGATGCACTGCTGCACAAGGTCCGCCTAGAGTGCGCTCACTTGCGACGTTCCAGCATGGCCAGATCGCGCATTGCAGCTCTGCAAGTCAGATTTCGCCTTCCTGAACATCGCATCATATGTGACGTACCCACCAGGTGGAATTCCACGTTACATATGTTGGAGCGGTTGTGTGAGCAGCAGCCAGCAGTAATGGAGTATCAGCTGCAACAGGCGCAATCAACTCGCAATTTGCGCCGTTCACACTTCACCACTACTGAGTGGGCCTCTATGAAGGACATCTGCGACGTTTTGCGTGCGTTTGATGTCTCAACGCGGATGGCGAGTGCAGATGATGCACTAGTCAGCATGACTGTCCCCCTTATCTGCCTGCTTCAGAAATCACTGAAAGCACTAAAGGAAGAGGTTTTGGAAGAGGTGGAGGATGAGGAGTCACAAATTCAATTACCTTCAGGACAGTCAGCGCAACGTGGTTCCTCACAAAGGCTGGTCAGGGCTCACTTTGTGAGGAAGATGAGGAGGAGGAGGAGTCAATGGAGGAGGAAGAAATCCCTACAGAGGGAGGTACACAACGCTCTAGTCAGTATGTAGAGCGAGGGTGGGGTGATGCAGAGGAGGCAGAGATGACGCCTCTTCCAGAGGACAGCCTTTGTTGGCCAGTTGGGAGTCTGCAGCACATGGTTGATTTCATGCTTCAGTGCCTGAGAAACGACCGCCGCATCGCCCACATTCTCACCACGTCAGATTATTGGGTGTACACCCTCCTAGACCCTCGCTACCGGGACAACTTACAAACCCTCATCATACCGGTGAACCGGGACCGTAAAATGCAGGAGTACCAAGACACACTGGTGCAATCCATACTGTTGTACATTCCAGCCGAGAGAGCTGCTGCTGCTACTGCTTTACAAAGCAGCTCTGTGCGTCGAGGCAGTGTAGACACCTCTACAACAAGAGGGAGCAGAAGCAGCGCCTCTGCACAGGGCAAGAGCTGTATGTTACAAATGTGGCGAAGTTTTGTGACAGCGCCAGCAAGGTCTACACCATCCGAGACGGCTCCAGTCACCAGGAAGAAACGTTTCCGTAAGATGGTGACAGACTACTTGGCTTTCCCTCTAAGTGTACTCCCAGATGCCTCTTCCCCTTTCAAATTTTGGGTCTCTAAGTTGGATACATGGCCAGAGCTTAGCCAGTATGCATTGGAGGTGCTGGCTTGCCCTGCTGCCAGTGTATTATCTGAGCGCGTCTTTAGTGCTGCAGGTGGTGTAGTAACAGACCGTCGCATGCGACTATCCTCAGAGAATGTAGACCGGCTTACTTTTCTGAAAATGAACAAGGCATGGATCTCACCTGAATTTGCCTGTCCGTTTTCAGATTAAATAACTGTTTGGCAACGTTTTCCATGTCTCCTGTTATGTTCATCTTTCTACCACCTGAACTCTACTCCCTGGGCTACAACACCGCCATTTGTTGCTCGTAAGTAATTGGCAGGGGTACTGACTCCTGGCCAGCCTGGTTACAGCACGACAGCTGTTTCCTGGCAGTGTGAACGTCAATTATCCTCCAATAAGTTGTGCTGTCGTGTTGCATTCGGGTTAGCCGACTCTATGGTGCCTGCAGTTTAGGTGATTCCTATGTGTGCTGTGGGATATATAAATAAAGGCTGTTTCCATTGTGACAATAGGACAAGCACCCACTGTAGGACTGTGTGATTCGGTAACTGCGGACGGCTTGCGTCCTGTCAACTTACATTTTCATGGGTGCGTTCTGCTACCCGTCCGGGGCCAGTACCGTCAACTGGTTCTCCCCAGTGCCTTTGGCCTAGGTGCCTCCATCTCCGTATCCGAGTTCCACCAACGTCTGCTGGTCCTTGGTAGTGCTTTGGAGCACAGGTACCTCCTGCTTAGTAACCGTGTCACAGTAACGTCAGCTGGTACTCGGTTGTGACATTGCCTCTTTTCCTTCTGCTACCCGTCCGGGGTCCAGTACCGTCAACTGGTTCTCCCCAGTGCCTTTGGCCTAGGTGCCTCCATCTCGTATCCGTTCCACCAACGTCTGCTGGTCCTTGTAGTGCTTTGAGCACAGGTACTCCTGCTAGTAACCGTGTACAGTAACGTCAGCTGTACTCGGTGTGACATGCCTCTTTCCTTCTGCTACCGTCGGTCCAGTACCGTCAATGTTCTCCCAGTGCCTTTGGCCTAGGTGCCTCCATCTCCGTATCGAGTTCCACCAACGTCTGCTGGTCCTTGGTAGTGCTTTGAGCACAGGTACCTCCTGCTAGTAACCGTGTCACAGTAACGTCAGCTGGTACTCGGTTGTGACATTGCCTCTTTTCCTTCTGCTACCCGTCCGGGTCCAGTACCGTCAACTGGTTCTCCCCAGTGCCTTTGGCCTAGGTGCCTCCATCTCCGTATCCGAGTTCCACCAACGTCTGCTGGTCCTTGGTAGTGCTTTGGAGCACAGGTACCTCCTGCTTAGTAACCATGTCACAGTAACGTCAGCTGGTACTCGGTTGTGACATTGCCTCTTTTCCTTCTGCTGCCCCTCCGGGTTCCAGCACAGTCAGCTGGTCCTCGTTACTTCCATTGTCTCTTGCTCCATCTGATACCCGTCCGGGTTCCAGTAACGTCAGCTGGTTCTCGGAAATTAGACGACCTTAAAGACCACCCAGAAGAAGATGAAGACAACAAGGACGACAAGCATGAAGCCAACCAGCCTGAACACCATCACAAAGAAAAAATAAAAGATTACCCAGAAGAAGATCACCAACAGGACAAAGAAGGTTAAGACAAACTACAAGATACAGAACAAGAGACAGAAGAACAATAAGCAGAAGATCAAAAAGCAGAAGAACATGAAGTATAAGACCAAAATGAAGAGCAAAATATATGCTCTAAATTCTAAGCAGAAGAAGACTAAGCAGTGTATGGGGGTGAGTCCGTTCCTCCTCGTGGTGCCCCTGGAAAATGCCTGCTGCTGCAGGCTAAACTGAACACGGACAAATACTGTTGTAATTTAAATCTTTTGTGACAGCAAGAACGGAAGAATGAAAAATTCATACTTTTACAGATTACAAGTACAGGAATCTCTGTCACAAATAAGAATATGATGAAGAAGATGAAGAGGAAGAAGATGAAGAATTTGAATATGAAGAAGATTAATAGTTTAATAATAACAATATGAGTAATGTAAACAAAAACATGAATAGCAAGAAGTTTAAGAAGAAGATTAAGAAGGTGAAGATGAAGAATAATTTGATGAGAAAGATGATGCTGCTGAAGATTATGAAGGAGAAAGTGTGTCAAAAGTTAAAAAGGTGAAGAGCATGGAAGTTGTGAAACATACATATTTGCCAAAATAGAAAAAAGGTTAACAACATTGTCAATTTGTTCGTCAATCCAAACGTATTTCCAAAAAAATATATATTAATGCTATTCCAATGCATTGGGTTAAACATGTATGCCTTTATTGTCTCCTCAACCTCCCCCAATACATTCTACATTAGTCTTTGTTGTTTTCCTTCATGTACAATTAACCAACAAGGCAAGAATGGGTTTTTTTTAATGTCGATATTTGGTTCCCATAGACTTACATGGGACTTCCGGTATCGGTTATCGCCGATATTTTAGTGATATCGGCGATACCATTCCGATCCGATATTTTTAGATATCGAGCAGTATCGCTCAACACTACTGATGGTCCTCGGTTTAAAGTGGGGGACTTGGTTTGGTTGTCCTCAAGAAATATCCCTATGAGGGTTGCATCTCCAAAGTTTAAGCCTAGGTTCATTGGACCTTATAAGATCATGGAGATTCTTAATCCTGTTTCCTTCCGTTTGCTTCTTCCAGGGACATTTAAGATCCATAACGTGTTCCACAAGTCCTTATTGAAGAGGTTTGTCGAGCCAGTGGTTCCTATGGCTGCGCCTCCTGACCCTGTTTTGGTTGAGGGCAATCTGGAGTATGTGGTTGAGAAAATATTGGATTCTCGTTTTTCTAGACGGAAACTCCAGTATTTGATTAAGTGGAGAGGTTATGGTCAGGAGGACTATTCTTGGGTGTTTGCTTCGGACATCAATGCTAGGAGACTGATCCATGCCTATCACCGAGCTCATCCTGATCGGCCTGGTTGCACAAGTGAGGGTTCAGTGACCCCTCCTCAAGGGGGGTACTGTTATGAATGTGCTAGAGATGGTTTCTGAGCAGAGGCTCCCTCTGGTGGTTACAGACAGTACTGAACCTTTCAGCGAGAAATGGCAATCTGGGTTCACTGACTGGTCTCATATAAGGGAGGTTCCCTCCCATGAAGGTTGCCGGTGATCAATTGTTCTTGTCTCAATTGTGGTTCCTGGTTCATTTGGAAGTTTGCTGAGTCTCGTCTGCATCTTCTGCTATCAGATAAGATATTTTTTGCTTTTATTTTTGCGCTTGCTTTTTGCATTGTTCCCTGCACTTATGTGGAGGTCAGCCAGGTCCCCTCCGGGGGGCTTGTGCTCCTCTCAGTTTATCTGAAGCCACTGTTATTTGTTCATTTTCTTTTTCCTGTTTTTTCAGTGGTTTTGTTCACACTGAGATCTGATTTAGTGGGTGGCGAGATCGTGTGATCTCAGTATTTTTGTAATCAGAATTGTTGGATTTTTGTAGGGTTTTCTGGGTTGCAGAAAGTAATCTCTCCTGTCCTATCCTATTTAGTCAGCTTGTGGCCCCAGCATTCTATTTTCTGTCTGTGTTCGTGCTTTCTTCTTGTCTAACCGCCATTACATGTTTGGGGGCTTCCTATTTTCTTTGGGGATCTGCTCCGGGGCAGATAGCTTTTATCTTTCTGCCTTTAGGTGTAGTTATCTCTCAGGCTGTGTTGAGGCGTCTAGGATCAACGTAGGAACGCTCCACAGCTACCTCTAGTTGTGTGGTTAGTTTAGGAATCTGCAACCCATTAGTTACCAACATCTCAGGTGTTCGGCTGCCCTGCTGTAGTTCCTGTCCTCCTCAGCTACCTAACATAACACAACGTTAATAAATATGTTGAAGAGAATAGATCCCATCACTGACCCCTGCGGTCCCCCACTGGTCACAGTGACCCAGTTAGACAATATACCATTTATAACCACCCTCTGCTTTCTATCACTAAGTCAGTTACACAGGATTACAGCTCTGATACCTGAACACTGACATTTTACTTGTCCGTCTTAATGGAGGTTTTGCTGCAGCACTTTGTGCATTTTTTCTTTGCATTTCATAAAATTATTTTTTATTATTGCTTTTTGTAATATAAGAAATTACTGCACTGATTGTTCATTTTTGATATATTTCGATGTAGTCGGTATGTAGACAAGCACCCCCAAACTGAAGAATGGGCCAAGCTTTGTAGGAGAGGCATGGCTGTGACTGAGCACAGTCGGCCATTACTCCTTTACTTGTTGCTGGTTCTTTACACATTTTTTTCTTGGGTTTGTCTGTGAAGTGGCCGCAGTGTGAACATAGCCTTACACTGTGCGCACATTCCAGCTGATTGTCTGGTTTGGGTTTCGCTGTGGCTTCTTGTCCTCTGTATAACACTGGGTGCAGCCCCTGAGTTCTTCCATCTGCGCAGCTTCCCATGGACGGCTCTTATCCGGGCTCCGTCCTGCTTGGCCCTTATTCATACTGACACATATGAAACATGGTGCGGTGTCAGTGCAGAGGTCAGGACGTCCGCTGGGGTCACCGTGACATAGTCATCAGGGCTCTGTACACAGACAAGGAGTGTTAGTGACTCCGGCGATGATGACTTGGTCTGAAACATCATGTGAGAACCTTCATGTCCAGCCTGAAAGCTCCCAGAGAGGGTCTCCAGCATGTGGCTGATAACAGAGAACAACAGACATCTATAACATACAGGAAAGATATAAACCTTCACATCGTGTTTGCCAGTAGATAGAAACATTAAGATGTGAGAGTCCTCAGTGGTTGATACCTTTTAATGACGAACTGAAAAGATGGTGATAAATCGCAGCTCTGGAGGCTCCGCCGGTCTCTTCGTCAGGCAGAGAATAACATGAAATCTGAAGAGTCACATATTTATACACAAAAGGACACAGGAATAATGCGATAGATAAGACGAGTGACGGGAAGCAGAACCATCAGTATGGGAGAGGGAGACACAGTGGAGGCCAGAACTATGGAAGCAGCTCATAGATAAGACAAGTGACGGGAAGCAGAACCATCAGTATGGGAGAGGGAGACACAGGGGAGACCGGAACTATGGGAGCAGCTCATAGATAAGATGAGTGACGGGAAGCAGAACCATCAGTATGGGAGAGGAAGACACAGCGGAGGCCAGAACTATGGGAGCAGCTCATAGATAAGACGAGTGACAGGAAGCAGAACCATCAGTATGGGAGAGGGAGACACAGCGGAGGCCAGAACTATGGGAGCAGCTCATAGATAAGGAGAGGGAAAGTGTCCGGTGATTGGGGTCTGCTCCAGGGTCCTGATGCCCCACAAGGTCTGAGAAGCACGATACACAGGTGATGTATAAAAACATAAATCCATGTGACACATTCATTCCTGCACTGAGTGTCAGAGATCGTCATAAATATATGACTTTCATTATTATTATTATTTATAAAGCACCATTGGTTCCATGGTGCTGTACATGAGAAGGGGTTACATATAAATTACAGTAAACAAACTAACAAACACAGACTGATACAGAGGGGAGAGAGGACCCTGCCCTTTCGGGCTTACATTCTTCAGGATGGTGGGGAAGGAGACAGTAGGTTGTGGGGTTGCAGCAGCTTTGGTGTTGGTTGAGGCGGTAGCTCCGGTAGTAGTGAGGAGGCAGCGGGGTCATTGCAGGCTGTAAGCTTTCCTGACGAGGTTTTCAGGTTCCATCTGAAGGATCCGAGAGTGGTTGATAGTCGGACATGTTGGGGCAAAGAATTCAAGAGGATGGAGGCTATTCGGGAGAAGTCATAAAGGCGGTTAGGTGAGGAGCGAATAAGTGTGGAGAAGAGAAGGAGGTCTTGGGAGGACAGGAGATTACGTGAGGGAAGATATTGAGAGGTTAGTTCAGAGATATATGGAGGAGACAGGTTATAGATGGCCTTGTAGGTCAATATTAGTAATTTGAATTGGATTCGCTGAGGGAATGGGAGCCAGTGAAGAGATTTGCAGAGGGGAGACGCAGAGGAGTAGCAAGGAGAGAGATGAATTATTCGGGCAGCAGAGTTAATGGATTGGAGAGGTGCGAGGGTGTTAGCAGGGAGGCCACAGAAAGGGATGTTGCAGTAGTCAAGGCGGGAGATGATGATGATGCACAAGCATTTTAGTAGATTGACGGTTGAGGAAGGGACGGATTCTGGAAATATTTTTGAGCTAGAGGCGACAGGAGGTGTAGAGAGCTTGGATGTACGGTTTGAAGGACAGGGCAGAGTCAACGGTTACTCCGAGCAGCGGACCTCCGGTACGGGGGAAAGCGTGATGTCGTCACTTGTTATAGATTGGTTGGGTAAGGATGATCCGTAGATGGGGGAAAGATGATCAGTTTAGATTTGTCCACATTGAGTTTGAGAAAGCGGGAGAAGAAGGAGGATATGGCTGATAGACACTCCGGGATTCTGGAGAGCAGAGAGGTGACATCTGGGCCAGAGAGGTAGATCTGAGTATCATCGGCATAAAGGTGGTACTGGAATCCGTGGGACTTTATGATTTGCCCAGGCCAAGTATATAGATTGAGAAGAGTAGGGGTCCTTGAACAGAGCCTTTGGGGACTCCAACAGAGAGAGGGTGGGATGAGGAGGTAGTGTGGGAGTGGGAGACGCTGAATGTGCGGTTGGAGAAGTATGAGGAGATCCAGGATAGGGTGTGGTCTTTGATGCCAAAGGAGGAGAGAATCTGTAGTTAGAGGCAGTGGTCAACTGTGTCAAAAGCAGAGTACAGGTCTAGGAGGAGGAGTATAGAGTATTGTCCGTTAGCTTTGACTGTAAGTAGCTTGTTAGTAATTTTGGTCAGGGCTGTTTCAGTGGAATGATGGGGACGGGAACCAGATTGTAGATTGTCAAAGAGCAAGTTAGATGAGAGGTGGGAGGAAAGTTCAGCGTGGACTTGCTGTTCCAGGACTTTGGAAGCGAAAGGGAGTAGCGATATGGTGTGATAGCTGGACATAGTTGTTGGGTCGAGGGTTGGCTTTTTAAGGATAGGTGTGATTGTGGCATGTTTGAAAGCAGAAGGGAAGGTACCAGAAGTTAGTGATAGTTTGAAGAGGTGAGTTAGGGATGGGATAAGAGTGGTCGTGAGGTTGGGGAGGAGGTGGGATGGGATAGGGTCAAGTGCACAAGTGATGAGATGTGATTCAGAGAGACAATGTGCAAGTTCCTCTTCAGTGATGATGGATAAGAAGGTTACGGGTTTTGGGTATTGGTCGGGTATACAGAGGGGTTGTGGTGGTTGAGCAATAAAGACTTGCCGTGTTTGGTCTATCTTGATTTTGAAGTGTGTGGCAAAGTCATAGGCAGAGATTTGGGAAGTCGGAGGGGGCAGTGGTGGGAGGAGAAGGGAGTTAAAAGTATTGAACAACTGTTTGGGGTTGTGGGATAAGGAAGATACAAGGGATGTAAAGTAGGCCTGTTTGAGTGCAGTAAAGTCATCTTGCGAATGCGTTTTCTTCCAGCGCTGTTCTGCAATTCTGGATGCTTGCCGAAGCTTTTTAGTGATGTTATTGTGCCAGGGTTGTCTATTGATTTGTCGCACTCTTTTATACATGACAGGGGAGACTGAGTCGATGGCTGATACAAGAGCGGCATTGTAGAAACTAGTGGCAGTGTCTGTGTCATGGAGTGAAGATATGGAGGGCAGTGGTAGAATAGAGTAAGAGAGTGTGTGAGTGTCTAGATGTGTGAGGTTTCTGCGGGGGTGTGCATGTTGCTGGACATGGGTGACAGGTGATGAGGATAGGGATGAGAAAGTAAGTAGATGGTGGTCAGATAGAGGGAGAGGGGAGGTTGTGAAGTTAGATAGGGAGCAGAGACGGGTGAAGACCAGGTCTAGTGTGTGCCCGTCTGTGTAAGTGGCTGAGGAGGACCACTGGCTAAGTCCAAAAGATGATGTAAGGGACAGGAGTTTGGAGGCTGCTGACTGGTTGGTGTCAATGGGGATTTTGAAGTCACCCATGATGATGGTGGGAATGTCAGCAAAGAGAAAGTGGAGGAGCCAGGTGGAGAATTGGTCAATTTGGAGAATTTGGCAGTGCGCGCCATGTTCTTTGACTTCTCTAGTGCTTTCAATACCCTACAGCCGCTGTTACTACGTAATAAGTTGACTGATATGGCGGTAGATGAGGGGATGGTGAATTGGATAAGTGACTACCTGACAGGCAGGCCGCAGTTTGTAAGGATGGGGGAGGTGGTATCTGGCAGTGAACGGAGCAGTGTTGGAGCCCTCAGGGTACAGTGCTGTCACCCTTCCTCTTCTCATTGTATACAGCTGACTTTCAGTATAAATCAGATTTTTGTCACCTCCAAAAATTCTCAGATGACTCCGTGATTGTAGGGGGCATTGTGGGGGGCCGGTGGGAGGAGGAATATAGAAGGGTGGTTTCTGACTTTGTGGATTGGTGTCAGACTAACTGTCTAGAACTAAATGTAAAGAAAACCAAGGAGATGGTGGTGAGTTATAGAAGGAAAAAAGGAGCATTACTTACTGATCACCATTGCTGGCCAGGAGGTTGAGATTGTTGAGAGCTACAAATATTTGGGGGTTCACCTTGACAGTAAACTCGATTGAAGGTGTCATACAGAAAAGGTTTACAAGAAGGGAATGAGCAGACTGTACTTTCTGCGGAAGCTCAGGTCGTTCAATGTGTGCAGTAAAATGCTGGAGATGTTCTACCAGTCTGTTGTAGCGAGCGCCATCTTTTTTGCTATCATTTGCTGGGGCAGTAGTGTGCGAGTAGCTGACGCTAATAAGCTCAACAATCTTATCAAGAAGGCAAGTGCAGCTGTTGGCCTCCATCTTGACTCTTTTGTGGAGGTATTGGAGGATAGAATTCAGAAGAAGTGTAGGGCTATAATGAACAATAATACACACCCCCTATACGAGCTGTTCTTGAAGCAGAAGAGCACATTCAGCAGCCGTCTAATCCTATTAAGGTGCAAGAAGGAGAAATTCAGGAAATCGTTTGTACCTACTGCTATGGGGATGTATAATAATTTCCTAAGGGTGGCAGAAAATAATGACTGATGGCTGGTGTACTAATGTCAATTAACATTATCTTATATACACCCTAACTACACACTTTTATTTATTATGTAATGTTGGTATACCTGTGCAAGATTTGTGTCCTAATATTTTATGTACTGCTGTTTGTATTGCTGCTGTAATACTGTAATTTCCCCCGGGATCAATAAAGTGTATCATATCGTATCGTAAAGGCAGTGGTAGGGCCAGGAGGTCAGTATATGACAGCCACTTGGAGGTTGGAGGGAAAGTAGATGCGGATAGAGTGGACTTCAAAAGAGGGGAGGATAAGGGAGGGAACAGGTGGGATTGGGTTAAAGGTACAGTTGGAATAAAGGAGAAGGCCCACTCCTCCACCATGTCTGTTGCCAGGGCGAGGAGTGTGGGTGAAGTGGAGGCTGCCATAGCATAGCGCAGCAGGGGAGGTGGTGTCAGAGGGTGTCAGACATGTTTTGGTGAGGTCAAGGAAGGAAAAATTACGAGAGGTAAAGAGGTCATGAATCACATGGAGTTTGTTACAGACTGAGCGGGCATTCCAGAGTGATTCAGAGAGAGGGAGCAGGGTGGTGGGCTTCAAGGGCAAGTATTTGAGGTTGGAAAGATTTCGGGTGTTAATATTGGGTTGGAGCGATAGAAGGGGGTAGTAATGGGAGGTGTGAGCTGTAGGGGTCCAGGGTTGGGAGATATGTCGCCAGCAGTGAGAAGCAGAGAAAGGGAGAGCATGTGGGAGGAGAGTGGGCGGCTTGTTTTGTGTTTTATTAGGAGAGATCTGAGGTTGAGGAGCAGGTCAGCAGAGGAGGTCAGGTGGGGAGGCAAGAGGGAAGGGGAGATTATTACTGGGTTAGCGGATAGGGAAGGAGAGTGAGGAGTAATGGAGACCAAACTGTTAGAGCGTATGTCAGCATGGTGAGATAAATGTGGAGGTAAGAGAGATTGAGTACATGTAAGCACAGTGGTTAGTCGTACCTTCTGTTCACTTCTGGCTCATTTCTGCTATTATCCGTAAAGAGACAAACCTATGAGTCTGATTTATAACAAGTTACCAGCACATGAAACAGGTCAGGTGTGATCAGGAGGGAGACGGGTGACAGACACAGGAGGGGATCAATTAGAAGTCAGAAGACAAAATACAAAGGAAATAGATCCAAATGGACAGAAAAGGCCAAATGAGTGTAAAGAAGGTGATAAAGCAGCCAGTGGACGAACCAGGAATAGCAGAGAGATACAGGGTGATTGGGATCAGGAAAGAAGACTCTTCAGATTCCATGTTATTCTCCGTGGATGAAGAGAGCGGAGGAGTCTCCAGAGCCGCGAATTGTCACCATCTTCTGTCACCGCTAAAAGGCCTCAACCACCGAGGACTCTGAGACCGGACTGTAACCAGGAGGAAGAGTCTGCAGCACTGAGGGGAGGAGCTGTGGTGATGTCACCATGGTCACATGACAGGACTGTAACCAGGAGGAAGAGTCTGCTGCACTGAGGGGAGGAGCTGTGTGACGTCACCATGGTCACATGACAGGACTGTAACCGTAACCAGGAGGAAGAGTCTGCTGCACTGAGGGGAGGAGCTGTGTGACGTCACCATGGTCACATGACAGGACTGTAACCAGGAGGAAGAGTCTGCTGCACTGAGGGGAGGCAAAAGAGAATCACTGCACACGTAATTAATGCAAAAAAGTGAACAAGTTTATTGAAGAGAATGCGACAAATATGGTTTGACGTTTCGGCCATACATGGCCTTTATCAAAATTGGTCGCTGAAAAAGATAATACATAAAACATATCAGAACGTGAGTACATATAAAAAATCCTAAATAATGGTATGGGTGTTGATATATATATACACGTAGGAACATCAATTATTTCCAAAATCAGAGATAGGTAATATATGAAAAAGCATGTAGTCATACCCTTTTCAATATGAAGATTCTAGAGACTGATCAGATTATAGTAGGGTTTTCATAACCTATAGATAAAGGTGAAGGAGTATGATTAGGGCACAGTCCCTAGAATGTATACATATCAGAGGAGTGAGTGCATATACACACAAAATATATACAAAAAATAATAAAATATACAATTATATACATAGGAGAAAAGATGCAGTATATTTACATATGTCTGTGATGATTCAGGTATGTCACAGGTGGGGGAGCAATTATGCTTTAGAAGGACCCTGTATGCTGTGCAGAGAAAATGGAATCAATCATGTTGAACAGAAAAAAGAAATAAATAAATCTTGTTTATAACGGTGCACAATGTAGACCGCAGATGATGGGTAACACACCAGCTTTATATATTCAATTTGCAAGGCTGAATGCCCTGTCACAAGGTGTTTTACTATGGTGGACATAGTGAGGAGCGATATGGCAGGACGCTATAATGAATACTATAAGGGGTAACACACCAGCTTCATGTATACCATTTGTAAGACTGAATGCCCCCGTCTCATCAGACCCTACTCCCGGCATACGCAGGAAAATTGATCTCATCCTTGAAAAACATTTTCATAATAAAACCATTGATGCCAAAACTAAAACTTTCCTGACCAACCTACATCCGGTCACTCCGGTTCTATATACTCTTCCTAAGATCCATAAAGACCTATACAATCCACCGGGCCGGCCTATAGTGGCATCTACCGATTCCATCTTAAATCCGATTTCTATCTTCCTGGAGAAGATCTTGACCCCTCATGTCCATTTAACACAATCATTCATCCTTGATACGGGTGATTTTCTTGGCAAAATCAATACAATTTCAGCTGTTGAACCTACCAGCATTCTTTGCACTCTTGATGTTAACAGTTTGTATACATCCATCACACACGATAAAGTGATCCAAGCTGTTACATTAACCCTGAATGAGGCAAATGTCAATTTACCATCACAGGAGCTTTGCCTTGACCTCTTAAATTTGGTACTGAGGGAGAATTTCTTCAGATTTGAAAATGATTTTTTCATACAGATATGTGGGACCGCTATGGGTTCAAACGTAGCGCCTGCGTACGCCAATCTATACATGGACAGGTTTGAACGTGATCATGTGTATCCGCATCCCCTATTCCAACAACATGCCTTAACATGGCATAGGTACATTGACGACATTTTCTGTATCTGGCTCGGGGATCTCGATAGCTTGTTGACTTTTTTCAATACTCTAAACAATACTAGACAGGAACTTCAATTTACACTTTCCCATGATTGTGAAAGCGTTACCTTTTTGGACACTCGAGTCCGAAAGGATAACTCAGGTAAATTAACTATAGATATTTACACCAAACCTACTGACTGTAATACCCTACTTCATTACGACAGTTGTCACCCTAAACCAATGAAGAACAGCCTTCCACGTTCTCAGTTTAAGAGAGTTACCAGAATCGTATCTGATTCACCCCTCAAAGAGGTCAGGCTGAAGGAGATGTCCAATAAATTTCTATCTAGACGTTATCCCCCTGATCTACTTACTATGGAAATGACAAAAGCTTTGGAGGTCCCTGTCGACACTAATTCAACACACCCTAAACCACCACGTATCCCTTTTGTCCATGGACATCACCCTTCGATGCAGAGGGTACATAACTTAGTCTTAAAACATTGGCCCTTACTAAACAAAGCATACCCCAACATCGCCAGCTTCAATAATCCCCCTTAATGTGCCTGAGGAGACCTCGCAACATCAAAGACCATTTAGTCAGAGCAGACTTGAAATCAAATGCCTCTTTGACTACACGCACACTGACAGGATCTAAAAGGAATGGCACGTTCCCATGCTTAAACTGTATGAGCTGCTCCAATATTATAAAAGGTAATGAGATTGTTCACCCACGTACAGGAAAATCCTACCCCATCAAAGGTTTCTTCACGTGCGAAACAAATTTCGTGGTATACCTGATTGAGTGCCCGTGTGGGCTTCTGTACGTGGGTGAGACAACTCAGACCATAAGAGATCGAATCTCAGCCCACAAATCAACCATCAGATGTGCTAAAACGTGGCTTCCTCTACCTGCTCATTTCCAAGAAGCAAGGCATAATGTGGCGCAATTAAGGTTTCAAATTATTGAAAAAGTACCCAGGCCCACCCGAGGGGGTAACCACATCAAACTCTTGAAGCAACGTGAGACATTTTGGTTTTATATACCCTCGATACGCTACATCCAAGAGGTCTAAACAAGGAAATTGACTGGTTAATATAAGTGGAATAAATGACCAACTAATATGGTATCTTTCCTTTTCTAGGCCCATTGAAATTGAAATCCCTGTCTTCTCCTTGGTAAGAACCCCAAAACCCCTCATTCCCGTTTTATTTTTTTTCCCTAATTTATTTCTTACCCTTTTCCTGTTATAATATCCCTTCCCCCTTAAAAATAACCCCTTGCGATTTATTTAATTTTAATTTAATTTCACTTATTTCTCCCTTTTTCTTTTTTTCCCCTTTTGAGTTTGGACTCCTACCATGCATTATTATTATTATTATTATCATTATTTTATTTCTATGTATTACCTTTTTTTGTTACAGGTGAGATCTAGGTCCTATTATGCTACCTATATGTGTTAGATGTATTTTGACATATATTAACCACCACTCTGTGTGTTATCGTTGCACATTCATTCCTCTATATTATACATTTTCTCCCCTGCTCTGAGATTGAGCCATTTCTTCTCACATGTGACCTTTTGACACAGCCAGTGAGATTGAGTGCGCAAGCGCTGTTTTTCCAGTTACCTAGCAACGTCCCCTATTTCAGCAAGGAGACTACTTGCCTACTGCGCAAGCGCAGCTCTCTGCAACAGGAGACATCTGTGACGTCCCCTATCACATGACGCGGCTGTGAGCCGACGTCATTTCCGGTCACACGGCGGTACCAGCGGCTCCTATTTAAAACGTGCAGCCCTTACCCACACATCGCCACGGCACTGCTGTGCTGGCGTTATCTCCTCCAGAACATCGCTGTGCCTTTGCCTGCATATGACCCTGCGCCACCAATGACCACACTGTGAGTATCTCTAGTCCAGTATTTATGATAGCGTCCTCCCATATCGCTCCCCACTATTACTACCATATTCTAACTCCTTGTGACGGGGCATTCAGTCTTACAAATGGTATACATGAAGCTGGTGTGTTACCCCTTATAGTATTCATTATAGCGTCCTGCCATATCGCTCCTCACTATGTCCACCATAGTAAAACACCTTGTGACAGGGCATTCAGCCTTACAAATTGAATATATAAAGCTGGTGTGTTACCCATCATCTGCGGTCTACATTGTGCACCGTTATAAACAAGATTTATTTATTTCTTTTTTCTGTTCAACATGATTGATTGCATTTTCTCTGCACAGCATACAGGGTCCTTCTAAAGCATAATTGCTCCCCCACCTGTGACATACCTGAATCATCACAGACATATGTAAATATACTGCATCTTTTCTCCTATGTATATAATTGTATATTTTATTATTTTTTGTATATATTTTGTGTGTATATGCACTCACTCCTCTGATATGTATACATTCTAGGGACTGTGCCCTAATCATACTCCTTCACCTTTATCTATAGGTTATGAAAACCCTACTATAATCTGATCAGTCTCTAGAATCTTCATATTGAAAAGGGTATGACTACATGCTTTTTCATATATTACCTATCTCTGATTTTGGAAATAATTGATGTTCCTACGTGTATATATATATCAACACCCATACCATTATTTAGGATTTTTTATATGTACTCACGTTCTGATATGTTTTATGTATTATCTTTTTCAGCGACCAATTTTGATAAAGGCCATGTATGGCCGAAACGTCAAACCATATTTGTCGCATTCTCTTCAATAAACTTGTTCACTTTTTTGCATTAATTACGTGTGCAGTGATTCTCTTTTGCCTGTGGACTGTAGGACCATTGGTCCTTTTTCACTTGCACCGTATAGGGTATATACCCCCTTTTTTGGCTGAGTGCTTACCATTCTCCTCTACGTGCACTGAGGGGAAGAGCTGCGTGACGTCACCATGGTGACATGACAGGACTGTAACCAGGAGGAAGTGTCTGCTGCACTGAGGGGAGGAGCTGCGTGACGTCACCATGGTCACATGACAGGACTGTAACCAGGAGGAAGAGTCTGCTGCACTGAGGGGAGGAGCTGCGTGACGTCACCATGGTCACATGACAGGACTGTAACCAGGAGGAAGTGTCTGCAGCACTGAGGGGAGGAGCTGTGTGACGTCACCATGGTCACATGACAAGACTGTAACCAGGAGGAAGTGTCTGCCGCACTGAGGGAGGAGCTGTGTGACATCACCATGGTCACATGACAGGACTGTAACCAGGAGGAAGAGTCTGCTGCACTGAGGGGAGGAGCTGTGTGACGTCACCATGGTCACATGACCGGACTGTAACCAGGAGGAAGTGTCTGCTGCACTGAGGGAGGAGCTGTGTGACGTCACCATGGTCACATGACAGGACTGTAACCAGGAGGAAGTGTCTGCTGCACTGAGGGAGGAGCTGTGTGACATCACCATGGTCACATGACAGGACTGTAACCAGGAGGAAGTGTCTGCTGCACTGAGGGAGGAGCTGTGTGACGTCACCATGGTCACATGACAGGACTGTAACCAGGAGGAAGTGTCTGCTGCACTGAGGGAGGAGCTGTGTGACGTCACCATGGTCACATGACAGGACTGTAACCAGGAGGAAGTGTCTGCTGCACTGAGGGGAGGAGCTGTGTGACATCACCATGGTCACATGACAGGACTGTAACCAGGAGGAAGTCTGCTGCACTGAGGGGAGGAGCTGTGTGACGTCACCATGGTCACATGACAGGACTGTAACCAGGAGGAAGAGTCTGCTGCACTGAGGGAGGAGCTGTGTGACGTCACCATGGTCACATGACAGGACTGTAACCAGGAGGAAGAGTCTGCTGCACTGAGGGGAGGAGCTGTGTGACATCACCATGGTCACATGACAGGACTGTAACCAGGAGGAAGTGTCTGCAGCACTGAGGGGAGGAGCGGTGTGACGTCACCATGGTCACATGACAGGACTGTAACCAGGAGGAAGTGTCTGCTGCACTGAGGGAGGAGCTGTGTGACGTCACCATGGTCACATGACAGGACTGTAACCAGGAGGAAGAGTCTGCTGCACTGAGGGAGGAGCTGTGTGACGTCACCATGGTCACATGACAGGACTGTAACCAGGAGGAAGTGTCTGCTGCACTGAGGGAGGAGCTGTGTGACGTCACCATGGTCACATGACAGGACTGTAACCAGGAGAAAGTGTCTGCTGCACTGAGGGGAGGAGCTGTGTGACGTCACCATGGTCACATGACCGGACTGTAACCAGGAGGAAGAGTCTGCTGCACTGAGGGGAGGAGCTGTGTGACGTCACCATGGTCACATGACAGGACTGTAACCAGGAGGAAGAGTCTGCTGCACTGAGGGAGGAGCTGTGTGACGTCACCATGGTCACATGACAGGACTGTAACCAGGAGGAAGAGTCTGCTGCACTGAGGGAGGAGTTGTGTGACGTCACCATGGTCACATGACAGGACTGTAACTACAGGTCCTTCACCACTTTTCTCCTGAGCTCCGCCCCCTGATCACATCACGGTGATGTCACCACAGGTCCTTCACCATTCTCTCCTGAGCTCCGCCCCTGATCACATGACACTGACATCACCAAAGGTCCTTCAGTTCTCTGCTGAGCTCCGCCCCCTGATCACATGACGGTGACGTCATTACAGGTCTTTCTGCTCTCAGTGCAGCAGCTCCGTCCCGGGTGTGTGCAGCTCGTGTTCTCTGGTATCAGCCAGCAGCAGATTTCCGGTTCCCGCCATTCCGGTGAGATTACAGGAGGGTTTGGTGGAGTTTTGGTGCCTGTGGTGAATCTGTGAGAGGAGATGTGGGGTGAGGTCAGAGCTGTTCCTGTGGAGGCTCCATGTGACTGCGGCTCCTCAGTGTTGGGGACGTGCAGCATTGTATGGGGGATGTGCAGCGTCTCCTCCTCATCTCATGGCCCCGCTGGAGGTGTAGTTACCACGGTGACCGTCCCCCACTGGAGGTGTAGTTACCACGGTGACCGTCCTCTGCTGGAGGTGCAGTTACCACGGTGACCGTCCTCTGCTGAAGGTGTAGGTACCACGGTGACCGTCCTCCGCTGGAGGTGCAGTTACCACGGTGACCGTCCTCCACTGGAGGTGTAGTTACCACGGTGACCGTCCTCCACTGGAGGTGTAGTTACCACGGTGACCGTCCTCCACTGGAGGTGTAGTTACCACGGTGACCGTCCTCTGCTGGAGGTGTAGTTACCATGGTGACCGACCCCGCTGGAGGTGTAGTTAACATGGTGACCGATCTGCGCTTGTTGTGTAGTTACCACGGTGACCATCCTCTGCTGGAGGTGTAGTTACCACGGTGCCCGTCCCCCGCTGGAAGTGTAGTTACCACGGTGACCGTCCTCTGCTGGAGGTGTAGTTACCACGGTGACCGACCTGCGCCTACGAGGCTGATAATGAGCGGTCAGATCGGTGGAGGAGGCCGCGGTGGAGTTTTGTGGCTTTTCCTCCAGATTCTTCCTGATAAATGTTGATATTTGGCAGAATTTAGTGATTGTCGTTATATCGTCCCCTGTGATTTCCATCTTCTCCTTCATCATGAAGACACCGGCAGGACGAGATCCCTCCAGCTGATCCAGTGCTCATCCCTCCTTCTCCTGAATGACCCTGAGGATGGAGGAGGACAGGAATGAGACCACCAGAAGATTATTCCACCTCACCCTGGAGATCATCTCCCTGCTGAGCGGAGAGGTAACTCCTCTACATTTCTATCAGCATCATTGTGTGATGTGACAAGTCCGACATCGGGAGGAGGAAATCCAGAATAGGAGGAGAAGGATTCTCTACTGTAAGAGCTCTCTGCCCGGAGGAGTTGTCATGGGGATTCCCTATAGGAGCTGTAGAGGGGCCAGGATGTCTGTCCTGAGTGTAATAATATTCCCGGTTATGGCCCCAGATTACTGAAGACGGTTATTGATCCCGGGATTTCTACTGATTGTCAGATCTGGAGTCGGGAAGGAATTATTCTCCCTAAGTGTCTCTCCCCATACACAGGATTACACCATAGTGAGGAAGACACCGGGGGGCGGTGTGACTCCCATCATCCATCTCCAGGAGTCAGGAGGCGGAGCCCGGGCCCCATCACAGAGCCGCCCCCGCACCCACCGATACATGAGAGGAACAAGAAGATCCTGGAGCTCAGCAACAAGATGATCGAGCTGCTGAGCGGAGAGGTGACTGCTGGGACATTATACAGGACGGCACTGGAGGATTCTGGGTGATGAGCGGAGAGGTGACTGCTGGGACATTATACAGGACGGCACTGGAGGATTCTGGGTGATGAGCGGAGAGGTGACTGCTGGGACATTATACAGGACTGCACTGGAGGATTCTGGGTGATGAGGGGAGAGTGACTGCTGGGACATTATACAGGACGGCACTGGAGGATCTGGTGATGAGGGAGAGGATGCTGGACATTATACAGACGCACTGGAGGATTCTGGTGATGAGGGAGAGGTGACTGCTGGGACATTATACAGGACGGCACTGGAGGATTCTGGGTGATGAGCGGAGAGGTGACTGCTGGGACATTATACAGGACGCACTGGAGGATTCTGGGTGATGAGGGAGAGGTGACTGCTGGGACATTATACAGGACGGGACTGGAGGATTCTGGGTGATGAGGGAGAGGTGACTGCTGGGACATTATACAGGACGGCACTGGAGGATTCTGGGTGATGAGCGGAGAGGTGACTGCTGGGACATTATACAGGACGGCACTGGAGGATTCTGGGTGATGAGTGGAGAGGTGACTGCTGGGACATTATACAGGACGGCACTGGAGGATTCTGGTGATGAGGGAGAGGTGACTGCTGGGACATTATACAGGACGGCACTGGAGGATTCTGGGTGATGACGGAGAGGTGACTGCTGGGACATTATACAGGACGGCACTGGAGGATTCTGGGTGATGAGCGGAGAGGTGACTGCTGGGACATTATACAGGACGGCACTGGAGGATTCTGGGTGATGAGCGGAGAGGTGACTGCTGGGACATTATACAGGACGGCACTGGAGGATTCTGGGTGATGAGGGAGAGGTGACTGCTGGGACATTATACAGGACGGCACTGGAGGATTCTGGGTGATGAGGGAGAGGTGACTGCTGGGACATTATACAGGACGGCACTGGAGGATTCTGGGTGATGAGGGGAGAGGTGACTGCTGGGACATTATACAGGACGGCACTGGAGGATTCTGGGTGATGAGCGGAGAGGTGACTGCTGGGACATTATACAGGACGGCACTGGAGGATTCTGGGTGATGAGGGAGAGGTGACTGCTGGGACATTATACAGGACGGCACTGGAGGATTCTGGGTGATGAGGGAGAGGTGACTGCTGGGACATTATACAGGACGCACTGGAGGATTCTGGGTGATGAGGGAGAGGTGACTGCTGGGACATTATACAGGACGGCACTGAGGATTCTGGGTGATGAGGGAGAGGTGACTGCTGGGACATTATACAGGACGGCACTGGAGGATTCTGGGTGATGAGGGAGAGTGACTGCTGGGACATTATACAGGACGGCACTGGAGGATTCTGGGTGATGAGCGGAGAGGTGACTGCTGGGACATTATACAGGACGGCACTGGAGGATTCTGGGTGATGAGGGAGAGGTGACTGCTGGGACATTATACAGGACGCACTGGAGGATTCTGGGTGATGAGCGGAGAGGTGACTGCTGGGACATTATACAGGACGGCACTGGAGATTCTGGTGATGAGCGGAGAGGTGACTGCTGGGACATTATACAGGACGGCACTGGAGATTCTGGGTGATGAGCGGAGAGGTGACTGCTGGGAAAAAAAAAAAAAAAAAAAAAAAAAAAAAAAAAAAAAAAGACGGCACTGAGATTCTGGGTGATGAGGGAGAGGTGACTGCTGGACATTATACAGGACGGCACTGGAGGATTCTGGGTGATGAGCGGAGGTGACTGCTGGACATTATACAGGACGGCACTGGAGATTCTGGGTGATGAGAGAGAGGTGACTGCTGGGACATTATACAGGACGGCACTGGAGGATTCTGGGTGATGAGCGAGAGGTGACTGCTGGGACATTATACAGACGGCACTGGAGGATTCTGGGTGATGAGGGAGGTGACTGCTGGGACTTTACAGGACGGCACTGAGAATCTGGGTGATGAGGGAGAGTGACTGCTGGACTATACAGGACGACTGGAGGATTCTGGGTGATGAGCGAGAGTGACTGCTGGACATATACAGACGGCACGGAGATTCTGGTGATGGAGAGAGGTGACTGCTGGGACATTATACAGGACGACTGGAGATCTGGTGATGAGCGGAGGTGACTGCTGGGACATTATACAGGACGGCACTGGAGATTCTGGGTGATGAGCGGAGAGGTGACTGCTGGACATTATACAGGACGCACTGGAGGATTCTGGTGATGACGGAGAGGTGACTGCTGGGACATTATACAGGACGGCACTGGAGGATTCTGGGTGATGAGCGAGAGGTGACTGCTGGGACTTATACGGACGGCACTGGAGGATTCTGGGTGATGACGGAGAGGTGACGCTGGGACATTATACAGGACGGCACTGGAGGATTCTGGGTGATGAGGAGAGGTGACTGCTGGACATTATACAGGACGGCACTGGAGGATTCTGGGTGATGAGCGGAGAGGTGACTGCTGGACAATACAGGACGGCACTGGGATTCTGGGTGATGAGGGAGAGGTGACTGCTGGACATTATACAGACGGCACTGGAGGATTCTGGGTGACTGCTGGACATTAACAGACGGACTGGAGGATCGGGTGTGAGGGAGAGGTGACTGCTGGGACTTATACGGAGGCACGGAGATTCTGGTGAAGAGCGAGAGGTGACTGCTGGGACAATATACAGGACGCATGGAGGATTCTGGTGATGAGGGAGAGTGACTGCGGGACATTAACAGGACGCCTGGAGGATTCTGGTGATGAGAGGAGGTGACTGCTGGACATATACAGGACGGCACTGGAGGATTCTGGTGATGAGGGAGAGTGACTGCTGGGACGTTATACTGACGGAGGAGGATTCTGGTGAGAGCGAGGGGACTGCTGGGACTAACAGGACGGCACGGAGATTCTGGTGATGAGCGGAGGTGACTGCTGGGCATTATACGGACGGACTGGAGGATTCTGGTGATGAGCGGAGAGGTGACTGCTGGGACTTATACAGGAGGACCGGAGGATTCTGGGTGAGAGCGAGAGGTGACTGCTGGACATTATACAGGACGGCACTGGAGGATTTGGGTGATGAGCGAGAGGTGACTGCTGGGACATTAACAGGACGGAACTGGAGGATTCTGGGTGAGACAAGAGGTACTGCTGGACTTAACAGGACCCACTGGAGGATTCTGGGTGATGACGGAGAGGTGACTGCTGGGACATAATACAGGACGGACTGGAGGATTCTGGGTGATGAGAGAGAGGTGACTGCTGGGACTTATACAGGACGCACTGAGGATTCTGGTGATGACGGAGAGTACGCTGGACATTATACGGACGGACGAGGATCTGGTGATGAGCAGAGAGGACTGCTGGGACTTATACGGACGGCACTGGAGGATTCTGGGTGATGAGCGGAGAGGTGACTGCTGGACATTAACAGGACGGACTGGAGGATTCTGGGTGATGAGCGGAGAGGTGACTGCTGGGACATTATACAGACGGCACTGGAGATCTGGGTGATGAGCGAGAGGTGACTGCGGGACATTATACAGGACGCACTGGAGGATTCTGGGTGAGAGCGAGAGGTGACTGCTGGGACATTATACAGGACGGACTGGAGGAATCTGGGTGATGACGAGAGGTGACTGCTGGGACGTTACAGGACCACTGGAGAATCTGGTGATAGCGGAGAGGTGATGCTGGACATTATACAGGACGCACTGGAGGATTCTGGGTGATGAGCGGAGAGATGATGCTGGACATATACGGACGCGAGGATTCTGGTGATGGAGAGGTGACTGCTGGGACATTTACAGGACGCACTGGAGTTTCTGGGTATGAGGGAGGACTGGGGACTTTACGACGGCACTGGAGATTGGGTGTGAGCGGAGGATATGCGGGAATCGGGAAGGAGGTCTGGATCGGGCTGGATTCGGGGTGGGGGATACTCTGGCTGGATGAGAGGGGGGTATGGACACGGAGGTGGATGGGTGAGGGGTTTTTTGGGGTGGGTGGAAGGAGTGGTACACAGGAGGGGATGGGGGCGGGGACACAGGGCGTTGGTGAGAGGCTGTGGGCATTTACGGCACGGGGATTCGGTGATGAGCGGGAGTGACTGCTGGATTTACGACGCCTGGGGATTGGGAGCGGGAGATGCTGGGTTTATACGGCTGAGATTGGGGGCGAGGGTCTGCTGGGCTTTACGGCACGGGGATTCTGGGACGGAGAGAGGATTAACCCGGGTTGGTGAGGAGAGGGTGGTTTACGGACGCACGAGATTGGGTGTGGGAGAGGTGACTGCGGCTATGGCGGCTGGTCTGGGGTTGGCGGAGGTACTGCTGGATTAAGGGGAGGTCTGGTGATGGGGGTGACTGCTGGGACTTTCAGGGCACGGGGAATTGGTGAGAGGGAGGTGAGCTGGGATTAAGGCACGGATTGGAGGGGGGATGCGGACATTAACAGGACGCCTGGGATTGGGTGAAGAGAGAGGGTGCTGGATATACGGGCTGGAGGTTTGGTGTGAGGGAGAGGTGACGGCATTATGGGGAGATTCTGGGTGTGAGCGGAGTGACGGCTTATACGGAGTCGGAGAGGTGGGAAGGTGACCTGAGATTAGGAGGGGTCTGGGATACAGGCTGGGATTGGGATGAGAGGGGTGAGCGGAGATGGGGAGTTTATGGAGGCGATTCGGAAAAGGTGCGGGGTTACGAGATGGAGTGGATAGGAGGGACTGGGCTTTGGGATGAGGTTCTGGGATGGAACTGTGGGAATAAAGGGCTGGGATTGGAGAGAGGTCTGATAGCGGGAGCTGGGATCTGGGTTTGGAGGGGAGGGAATTTCGCGAGAACGGAGGATCTGGGATGAGGGGCGCGGGCATTAACAGAGGATTTGGGTGAGAGGAGGGACTGTGGATTAGACTGGAGATTCGGGGATGAGCGGAGAGGTGACTGAAGACTTAGGAGGCTGGAGGTGGGATGGGGATTCGGCTTAGGCGGAGAGGGATCGGGTTAACGGAGAGGCTGGGATTCGGATGGCAGGGTGGTGGAAAGGAGGGTGGATGTTGGGATACGGGGTGAGGGGGTTTATGGGGAGGAGACTCGGGATAGGGGGACTGGGAATTGGGAGGGTGGATCGGGATAGGAGGACGGATTTGGGAGGAGGGGTGCTGGGGAAAGGGGAATTAGGTGGAGGGGATTGGTGAGAGGGAATTTGGGATCGAGGGGAAGTGGAGGGAGTGGGACATTTAAGGCGGCAGGAGGATTCTGGGTGAGAGGAGAGGTGACTGCTGGGACATTAACAGGACGGCCGGAGGTTCTGGGTGAGGGAGAGGTGATGCTGGGATAAGGAGGACGGAGGTTCTGGTGAGAGGGAGAGTGACTGCGGGACTTTTTGAGGCACTGGAGATTCTGGGTGTGCGAGGAGACTGGACTTAAACGGGCGGAGGTTTGGGGAGGGAGAGGGATGCTGGGATTATAGGACGGGGATTGGGTGTGCGGGAGGGCTGGGATTTACGAGGCGGGGATCTGGGATGAAGGGGGAGAGGAGATTGCTGGGACTTTTACAGGGCCTGGAGAATTCTGGGTGATGAGGGGGGATGCGGGACATTAAAGGGACGGCACTGGAGGATTGGGTGATTGGGGGTGAGCTGGGACTTCAGGGCCCATGAGGATGGGGGATGGGAGGGTGCCCGGGGGAACTTTCAGGACGGCACTGGAGGATTTGGGTGAGAGGGGAGAGTTGGGACATTTACAGGACACATGGGGATTCTGGTGTGACGGAGGGTGACTGCTGGGTACATACAGGGACTGGAGGAGCTGCTGGGTGAGGCAGAAAAGTGACGTGGGACGTTTACGGAAAGGCCTGGGGAAATTTTGGGATGAGGGAGGTGACTTGGGGTTAACGGAGGTGGGGATTCTGGGTGGGCAGGAGGTTGGGGACAAAGGTGCATGGAGGGCGGGTGAAGGGGAGGGGATGCAGGGGATTTGGCGACCAGAGGGATTCTGGGTGATGGCAGGGGGTGGGTCTTAGGACGGGGAGGATCTTGGGGAGGGTGAGTGGGTTGACGGAGGCACTGGAATTCTGGGAGGAGGGTTAGCGGGGATCGGATAGCGTTGGAGGCTGGGGAGTGACTAAGGCTGGTTTTATGCGGGGAGGTGCGTTGGGGAATGACGAGGATACGGTGTGAGGGGGGACGCCCGG